>JAGFMK010000214.1:0-51216 GCA_021030975.1 Lichenothelia convexa | reverse complement strand
ACTTAGAGAATATATAGGAACTAGTTAAGAATTTAGAAAATACTACTAAAGTACTCTAGGAGTATTAATAGAAGGCTATATAACCCAGTCCTAGCCTAGGGCTACAGAAAAATCAAAACCTAAAGTATCCTAAACTACACTAGTATTAGGAATAAAACTAGGAGGGACGTCTTAACGACCCTCGGACAAATCCCACTCCTAATAAGACTCAACCTCCCGCTTAACTATATCCCGACGTTTCTTTTCTAACTCCTCCTTCCCTTAGCTACCTCACGGAGCTAATGCTTTAGCTCCCGCCGACGCTATCGAGCCTTTTTAATCCGTGCAGTAAGGGAATCAACTAAGACGAAATACAAAGTTAGTACTACCTAAGAAAACTGTCTAAAGAGAACCACCTATATTCCTTGAAACTTATAAAGACATCACATAACGAGTTATACCCTAATTTAATATAGCGTATATAACTTATATAAAGGTTAGGTATAATAATATACTCGCTCCTGGCTTTGACGCAGCGAGAACAAGCTGGTATTTTCAGAGGACATTTAGCAAAGATATACTTTGATAATTTAAGATAATAGAGGTGACAAGCTTGTAACTCTAGTTTAGCAGACATGACATATCACTACTCGACAGATATATACCTTTTATAAGCTTCTTAAGGACAAGAAGGTCTTTAAGGAGAGGATAGTGTTATAGCTAGACTAAGGATTATTGTAGGAAGGGATAACGAAAGCTAATTAGGACAAGTATCACGTGTAGTAGACGCAGCTTAGCGCTATAACCGTTTTAGGGATATATAATAGGGTGAGGGGTAGGGCTATACAATATAGACGCTTGAGGATATAGCTTCTATAAGCGTCTAGACAACGTAGACGCTAGTGACCTTAGCGTCTAGGACGTTGTAGACGCCAGCGACCTCAGCGTCCTTATTTAGGTATATAGTTATCTATAATAGGGGCCCTTAGGATCCCTATCGGTCAACTTATTTAATTAAGTATTTAGTCTAATTAACTTGTGCCGTAACGCGCCTAGTGCCTCTTGCTATTATAGCAGACGCTCCTCCTTGTGCAATCCTTGCCTATATCAAATACGTTACTTGTCTCTTGCTATCCCGCCCGAGCCCGGTGGCTACTATTAGGGGTTTCGTCCCTTAAGCGTTACAACTAGCTAGAGATTATATAGGAGTTATAGCCTAGCTAGACGGCTATAAACTACCTAGATATTATCACCTATATATTCCATCTTAAACTCGCCTAGTTATAGTATAAGATTAGGTAGAACTAGATCTTTAGCCACTTCTAGGTATATATTTACACTATTAAATACTAGAAGTATAGTCTATTATATACTTATATATTAGTATTCCTAGATCTAGAGGATGCCCTAGATATACTAGAGTATATTAACTAGATTATATCTATAGAGATCCCTATAGAGGAGGAAGACCCTAGTAGCGAGCTCTATATACTAGTTATAAAGTATATACTATACGGTCTATATAGTAAAGATAACCTATAGTTACCTTATATAAATAACAGCTTAGATTATAAGCTAATATACTATATAAAGTGCTATTTATAGGAGTTTCTATTAGAAATAGCTATAAAAAAAGATAGTTACTTACTCTACTAGTATAGGGATACTAGGGCAACGCACTCTATAAAGTATCTATAGATAGCTAACTAGGAGTTTACATTTAATAACTAGTATATTATCCTATATAATCTCTACCTACTAAAGTAGTACTAGGCATATATTAATATAGAGGTTATAGGTTCTAAGTAGGCTATAAAGTATATCTATAAGTATATCTATAAAGGCTCTAACTAGGTTATAATAGAGGTTATAAATAAGCGTGATAAGATTAGCTAGTATCTAGGCTCCTATTATATAAGTCTACTAGAGGCTATCTAGTAGATCTTTAAATACTAGATATATAAAGAGTATCTACTAGTAATCTACCTCTCTATATACCTAGAAGGCTAGTAGCTAGTCTACTTCTAACCTAATCTATCACTTAAAGAGCTTTAGATTAATATAGAAAATACCTAGTTAACACTTATAGCCTTCTTTAACTATAATATAAAGTATAAGTATAGCTATAGTTACCTCTACTATAACTTTCTAGGCTACTTTATCTTTAATATATAGGTATATATATAGTAGCCTAGGTAGTATAGCTTTATAATTAGCCGTATATATAGCTATAGCTCTTTATTTAGCAAACGTTACTTCCTATAGCTACTACTTCCTATTATCTACGGCCCTATATCCTTTATAGACCTCTAGACTATAGATAGTATTAAGTATAGCACGTTTAAGGCCGTCTATACCGCCCTCAGCCTACTATAGGATAACTATAAGTAGATACTATACTTTAAAGAGGCTATAGTTTTCTTATCTAGCTATATACTCTACTTACTCTTTATTATAGTAATAGTATATAGTAAGATTATAAACCTACTAGAGATTTAGGACTACTTTTATTACGGTTGTTGCAGCATTAGGCTATAGAGTATAGTCACATGACAGCGGCTGCTCCTATAAGCTTATTTCTATACTTATTTAGACCTCTATAGCGGTAGATAGAACTTATTATCTAATACCTTTACGTCTTATTCGTAATAAATAGTAGCTAAGCCTATAGGGCAATCTATTATTTAAGAGTTTATTTAGTTCTTTAAAAGCAATAGTACTTAGAAAGCTAATAAGCTGATCTACTCGCCGTATCAAATAGTTAATAAATTAAGTAGTGCTATAATATTAATCCATCGAACGCTTTACTACGGCTATTAAGGAACCTATCTATCCTTATAATAGCTTTAGGACTTTATAGTAAGGATAACAACGTGACGACGTCACTAGGACTAATAAAACCTACCTAGTAATTGCCGCCTCCTACTAAGCCTATAATAGCTAACCTTATAGCCAAATTGCGTGCAATCCGTCAAGATTAGGCCAATATTAATTAACGTCTTGATACTCTCGAATAATAGCCTATCTAAACTATTAAACAACAGCCTTAAGACGTCTATATAGCTATTTAAAGATATTATAATGATGCTAATACTATAAGGCCTTCCACTAAGTTATATTCCATGCCTCCACCTTATCTATAACCTCCACCTATTATAATATCTATAGCACCATTTATAGCTGTTATTATAAGTACAAAACGTACTAAAATCGCGGTAGAGTTGGGTAAATTTAGTGGTAAAGACGGTGGTATTAGTGTGCTCAATTTTATAAAGAGAATTAATATAATAGCTAATATCTATAGTATAAAAGAAGTAGCCTTATATTTGCCCTAGGCTTTTACTAGTAAGGCTTTATAGTAGTTTAATATACTAGATAAAAATAAGGAGCTACGCTATAGGTAACTATAGCTATTTAAGGATGAAATCTACTATCGTTTTGCACCTAATCGTGGCGATACTAAGAGACAGATTAATGCCGAAAAATATACCTATACTGACGCTAGGAATTACTATAAGCCTCGTGAGTTTATAGAGAAGATTATATATCTTAGTAGGCTCGCTAGATTTAATTAAGATACCTATTTATTTGCTGTGTAGAGTTAAATTGATAAGAACCTTATATAGGGCGTATTATAGCTAAAAGAAGGTAACTTAGTCGAGTGGTTTATCTCTATACTTGATCGTCTTAAGAACCGCTAGTTTATAGATTAGGCCTTATACAATCGCCGCGACTTTAATACCTTTAGTAATACTAATAGTAGTATAGATTGATAACCTCCTAATATATTAACCTCGAATAATTACCTCCTTATAGCGCCTCTATAATATCTATAGCAGCCTTAGCAATTGTATAATAACGCCTTCTAGCTACGTATAAACTTCGCCACTAGCGATAATAAGGATCTAGACACTTATTATATCATATTGAACGAGTACTACTATAACCTTATAGACACTAAATAAGATAGCCTTCCACCTTATATATATAGGTACTACTAGATAATATTTAGATCAACTAATAGTCTTAAAGAACATGCTAAATAGTATTATAATTACCTCTAAACCTCTTAATCACTCGATTTATTACACCAACCGACCTCTATATACCATTTTTGCCTATAGTATAGGATAGTACTTATAGTATACTGCTATAAAAGAGCATAGAAAAGTATATACAAATACCGCTAATATTAATTAGCTATTTAATCAATAAAATAACGTTGTTTAGGTAAGAATTAAAGCACTTTTATAATAGTCGTGTCGGGTATTATAGGCACTTAGGGAGTGTAATATAGTAGGTGGTAATTTATTTAACTAAACATGCTATAAAGAGAGGAAAGCTATCTATAGAAATTGTAAAGAAGTAGAAGTATATAGGTACTAGGCTAAACTAAGCCTAGTATAAAGCCTCTGTGCTACTACTTAGCACAGTGCTAAGGCTATAATAGTACACCCCTCTTCTTAATAGCGAGCTCCGCGAAGCCTTATTAATAGCTTAGTCGGGTATTATTAGTTAAATAACTGGAGGGCGTCGTTATAGTTCGTTAAGTGTCGAGCTAGTTCCCAATTTGAATTGTTATATCCATGCCACTTTACTAAGTAGCTAACTGCCCTAGTACAAGAACGTCTTAAGTTAAGGATCTCTTCTATTTTGTATTCTTTATCACCGTTAACTTCAATTAGTAGGGCCGGAGGAATTACTTAACCAGGTAGTGGGTCAATGGTAATAGGATTTAACTTTAAAACGTGGAAGACAGGATATATTTACATAGTCTCTAGTAAATCTAATTTATAGGCCCAGGGACTTAGAACTCTTTTAATAGTGAAACGTCCAAGATTCTTATAATCTAATTTATAGGACGGATATTTGGTGCGGATATTACGTGCATCGAGCTAGACCTAGTCTCCTACCTAATAGGAAGGGGCAGGTTTATAGTAACGGTCTATATTTTCACTAAATCTTAACTATATATCTTGTATATTAGTCTTGAGGAAGTCTAATAGTTCTTATATCTTATTAGCGAATGTGGTTGCGTCGATAGTAGCTTTAGGTTTAGTAGGACTTAGGATAGGTGTAGCTTTAATACCTATATATAGATAGAATCTATAGTTTATAAAGAATAGAGAACAACGTGTCGTTTCGGATTCAGCATTATTTATAGCGAATTCAGCGAGGGGGAGCTAGTAGTACTAATTATCTTAAAGGTAATTAATATAGTTCTGAAGGTATTCTTCCAGTATAGTATTAATTCTTTCGGTTTAGCCGTTAGTTTCTAAGTGGTAAGCGGTGGATAGTAGACGAGTAATTCCTAAATATTAGTAAAGTGCCTTGAGGAAGGCGGTAACAAATTGGGGTCCTCTGTTAGAGAGGATAGTTCGGGGTAGGCCGTAAAGGCGGAACACATATTGAATAAAGGCTTTAGTAACTTTAGTAGATTCCTAGGTAGTAAGCATAGGTACTAGGTGACGTATAGGGGAGCCTTCTAGTTCTAGCCTCTATTTTTCAAAGGCATAGATGATTATAAGGAGTTCTTTATTATAGATTTTGTAGTTGCATTTAGTAGGTGAAAGCTTCTATAAATAGAAAGTAATAGGGTAAAGTAACCTATTATCTCTGTATTAGGATAGTATCCCAGCATTAATATAATTAGAGGAGTCTATTTTAACAACGTACTTCTTTTCTAGATTATAGTAAGCTAGTATAGAAGCCGTTGTAAATACTTTCTTCAGACCTTTAAAAGCTTTCTTTATAATATTATCGAATCGGAATAGGATATCTTTATAGGTAAGGAAGGTTAATAGTGTAGTAATCTTGGCGAAGCCTAGAATAAACCTCCGATAGAAGTTTGCAAAGCCCAGGAATAATTAGATATCATAGACGTTTTGCAGTGCTTCCCAGTTTTAAACAGCGGCGACCTTATCTAGGTCTATATAGATACCGCGGGTAGAGACGTATATACCTAAGTATATTACTTCTTTAGTATAGAACTTATACTTAGTAATATTAACTTATAGGCTAGCATTCTAGAGGGCCTGTAGGACTTTACAAATATGGTCTTAATGTTCCCCTAACGAGTCACTATAAATAAGGATATCGTTAATATAGATAGTATAGAAAACATTAAGGAATTCATGTAGGATATTGTTGATATAGTGTTAAAAGGAACTCGGGGCGTTAGCGAGTCTAAATAGTATAATAAGATATTCGAATAACCTATAACGAGTGCGGAATGCCGTTTTCTATTCATCTCCCTTAGTAATATATAGACGATTAAAAGTGGTAATAATATCGAGCTTTGTATAGTACTTTGCTTTATATAGCCGAGATAGTGTCTCACGGATTAACGGTAATGAGTAACGGTTCTTTATTGTCAAGGCGTTTAATGCTTAGTAATCAACATAGAAATAGAGGCCGCCTCCTAGTTTCTTAATAAAGAGAACTAGTGTAGTAGTAGGCGAGAAACTTACGTAGATAAATCCCTTAGAAAGGTTATCCTTAAGATATTTCTTTAAGACCTTCAGTTTATCTTATAATATTATATATAGTAGCCTGAATAGCGGGTGGGTATCTTTTATTAACTTAATCTTATAATTATAAGGTTGAGATAGCGGTAGTTTATCGGATTCGGATTTTAAGAAGACGTTTAGGAACTTATAGTATTCAGATAGTAGTTTTATTATAGGGTCTATAACCTCTTTAGGTTGTAATACTTTTTCAATATTATAGAGAGAGACAGCGAATATTTAATAGCTCTTTTAGCGGGAAAGGCGGTTAAAAGGTGCGGCACTAATTATAGCGATATTCAGCCGTCCTATCTTAGGTTTTATCTTAGGTATTTGTTTAGACTTAGTAGTAGTATTCAGTAATAATATTATTATAGTTATCGAGTTATTAGGTGTCGACTTATCAGGTATTAGGGTATCAGGTATCAGTGTATTAGAAGCGTTAAGTATCCCACACACTATAATAGACGGTAGGCCTTTCTTAAAACAATTTATTTTATAAAATATAGAGTTGAGGACTATTATATTAGCCCTAAATTTTAGGGTAACATCGTATCGTTGAAGCCAGCGGATCCTAAGAATAATAGGGTAGTGGCCTAGCTTTATAAGGAATAATAGGGTAGTCTCGTAGTGGTTCTTAATAGATATTTTAGCGTTGGTAAAGTGCGTAACAGCTCTAGCGGCGGCGGCACAGCCGTTGATAATATTTAGAGGTCTTAGAATAGCGAGGGCGGTAAAGGTTAAATAGTAGGACCTTATAAAGGCTATGTTAATAAATCCTAACGCGTTTACACTAGTATTAATAAGTATATAAATATAGATAACGGCTTCTCTATTTGTGATTATAATAGGAACTATTAAGTGTTCTATATCAAGTTTATCTTTAAATAGTAAAGCGGACGATATATATAAATTCTTTTCCTTCCTCTACAAGCGACTTAATATAGAGGGTTATAGTTTAAAGCTTTGGAAGCGGGAGTATCTAGAGTGGTTTTACTAGTAGTAGAAGCGGAAAAAGATAGGTCTAATTTGTTAGTATAAAGCTGCGGGTAGAACTTGATAGTGTGGCCGGAGCGGTTATATTTACGGCATTTTATTAATATATATATAGTACTCTTCAGATATAGTCCGCAGTAGGTATATAGGTTAGCTTTAGCTTAGTAAATCTTCTCGACTTAGGGAATAGGACCACGACAGATAGAAGAGAGGTCTATCTAGTTACTAGTAGATATACTTAAGGCTAATTCTAAAGGGGAGATTATAGACTAGGCACGCGAGGTAATACTAGATATAGACGAAGTATAGCTTAGGACTAAGTTAGAGGCGTATCAAGACGTAGTAGTAAATGGCTTAGTACAGGTAATAGAACGTGTAATATTTAGATAGTAAGAATCTAATTTCTAAAGGAGGTCGATGCATTCGTTAAGGGTTTAGGGTTGGTTATAATGCAGCATTATATCTTTTAATTCCGCCGATAGTCCTTCTATTAATAAGTGTATTTTGCCTACTTTGTTATATCTAGTATCTAGAGCCAGGCGTTGAAATTCCGCGAGGTAGGTATAAAAAGGCTTATTAAGTTGGCGGAGATTCTGAAGTTCATGCCTTGCGGTGCCATTATAGTTAGGATCACTAAAGGCTCTCTCTAAGAGCTTAATAAGTGCGTTAATGGATTTAATTTTAATATTAGACTCAGATTTAATGTAAGGTAGGACTTGGTTTAGGGCAGTGCCTTTAAGTTGGCTGATAGCGTATGCCACTTTAGTTTGTTTATTGATAAAATAATCGTTATTGATAGAGAGCTTAAGGCGAATCTAAGCGCAGAAAGAGTAGAGTTTATTCTTATTCCTATTAAATTTATCTAGGTCTAGATATTTAATAGAGTGGGGTATATTCGTAGAGGTAGAAGTTATAGCTTTATAAAATATTTAGAGAAGCTCCTTTGTGAGGTTATTGTTGTCTCGTTGCAAGGTGTTATTCTTAGTAGAAGCTATTGTAAAAGAGGCTTAGACAGTGGTAAGTTTATTATAAGTAGACGTGAGTTTATTACAGGTGGTTTCTAATTTAGTATTAAGGTATTTACCTTCTAAGGAAATAGATTTAAGGAAGCTAAACTATTCTATAGGTTTATAGGTAACTACTTGTATAAAGCGAGCAGTATCTAGGCTTTAAAAGGTAGTAGGTGTAGGGCTATTATTAGATATAGCTGTATTGGATGTTATTTCTGCTCTAGAAGTGTAAATAGATAGTATATAGTGTCACGGTTGTATTAGGTATTATAGGCACTTAGGGAGCGTAATATAGTAGGTGGTAATTTATTTAACTAAACGTGCTATAAAGAGAGGAAAGCTATCTATAGAGATTACAAAGAAGTAGAAGTGTATAGGTACTAGGCTAAACTAAGCCTAGTATAGAGCCTCTATACTACTACTTAGTATAGTACTAAGGCCGTGATAACTTTAAATGGGCTATTATAGGGGTATTAGTAATAAAGCGTGGTACACTCTAGGTCTCTCGCTATTATATTAATATAGCCTCTAGCTTATTAGTTGAGTGTTCTACCTATTAGCAACAACCTCTATAGCTTCTTTTACTAGTAAATTACTACTAATAAGGGCGTTAGGCTTTTTAAAAGGGGGTATTTATTATAGTTGTTATAGTATTAGGCTATAGAGTATAGTTATATAACAGCGGCTGCTCCTATAAGCTTATTTCTATACTTATTTAGACCTCTATAGCGGTAGATAGAACTTATTATCTAATACCTTTATATCTTATTTATAATAACTTTAAGGAGTATTTCTATAACAACCTACTATATTAGCTATAGCGGTAGGGTATACTCCTAGATAGTATTATAAACCTATATCTTAACTATAGCCTCTACCTAATTAATAAGGCCTTATATATATAGGGCCGGTCTATTATAGACTTCTAGCTACTAGTAGTAGAGTATACCTAGAGCGAGTTTGAGGAAAATAGTAGTAATAGTCTTATTATAATAGAACTCTAGTATAATATAACCTTAAAGACTAGCCTATAAGACTAGTATATTAGTTAGCTTAATAAAAAGCAGCTATAGTACTTTAATACTATTATTACTACTATAGAAAGGGACTATAGTAACGTCTACTTCTTCCTCTAGGGCTCTACTAGTACTAGAAAGACCTTCCTTTATAAGAACTCTATAACTACTTCTAGTCCTAAAGTAAAATTATAATCTATATTACCTTATTTAGTATTACTATACTCCTACTCCCTAGTAGCTATACCTTCTACTTTTACTTTAAGATCTCTATTATTATAAATAAGAGTATAACCTATAAGATAACCTATATATCTAACCTTAGCTAGCTTATTTAGTATATAGCCCTTATTATCTAGGATAAGGTGCTAATATAGTATAAGCACTACTTTAAGGCCGTATACTATACCCTTAGTAACCTTATAGGTAATAATACCTCCCTATTTAGCGGTATCCTAGTAGTCCTTAGTAGTAACTTCACCTAGATCCTACTTATAGTCTATAAGGGGAACTATATATAGGTTATAAATACCTATATCTACTACTCTTTTATTTAGAGTTCCCTATAGTAGCTCTCCTTATACTATAATATATATATATACTAGGGTATAGCTAACCTTAAGTTCGCGAACTAGCTCTAGCGTCTCTCCTATAACTAGACGCTCTATAGCTATCTCTATTTACCCCCCTTTATTATATAGCTATACTATATAGATAAGTTCTATAATAGTATATTTCTATTAGAGTAGCTATATTATACTAGTATAGATCTAGATTTCTATAGGGGCTAGGCTATCCTTATACTTAAGAATAATACTATTATAGCCTTTAATAAACGCCTACTAGTGTACCTCCTAGGTTAGTAGTAGGTATTCCTCTCTATTAACTTTATAGATAAGGCTAAATTAGACGCTAGCCCTAGCCTCTATACTACTAAGTTCCTAAATAGTATTAAGGACTCCTCTATCCTATCTATATAGTTTATACTTAAAGTTAGTACGCTAATTATATTAATTTAGAACCTATAGCGACTAGGGAGCCTTTATAATAGCACGTAGCTTATTATAATATACCTAGGATAGTACTACCTAGAGGCCTAGATCCTAGGTATAGACTTTAATAGGAGTATTATACTCTTACTATATATAGAGCTATCTTCTATAGAGAGGAACTACCTATTCTAACTCTACTAAAAGTAGTACCCTATCTACCTCTACTTTATAATAACTATAAATAAGGCCTAAGGCTAGTCACTTAATACTATAGGGATCAATCTATATAGGCCTACCTTTAGCTATAACTAGCTCTATATTATACTCTTCTATATTACTAATATTACTAGCCTTATAGTCCTATTTAGTAATAAGGGGAAGATAGAGACTAATAATATTATCTATAATAAGGTCCTTATACCTCTAGATTAAGTAGTAGGTATCTCTTATTATAGATATTCTCTATAGTATTTTATCTTATTATAGTTATATATATTTAGAGGAATAAATAAATAAATAAATAAATAAGTAAATAAATAAATAAATAAATAAATAAATAAATAAATAAATAAATAAATAAATAAATAAATAAATAAATAAATAAATAAGTAAGTAAGTAAGTAAATAAGTAAATAAGTAAGTAAATAAATAGACGGAATATATAATACTAAATTATTATTTTATATATTAATTATAGATATAGTTAAGTATATTCTATAGTGTTATAAGCCAGCCTATATACTATCCCTACTCCTATACCTTCTATCTACTTAGAATTAGAATTACTCCTAGTCTTAGTACTAGAGTTAGTCTTAGTCCCCTTACTTCTATCTTTACCCTCTTCTCTTAACTCTCTTAACTCCCTTATAGCCCTTTTTAACTTCTTAAAGTAGCTCTCTATCTTATCTATTAACTTCTTTATCTTCCTCTTTTTACTACTCTTCTTTTCTCTCTTTATTACCTTCTTCTCTTTATCTCTTTTTATTTCCCTCTTCTTTTTCTTCCTTTTTTTCTTTATTACTCTCTCTCTCTTTATCTCCTCCCTTTCTTTCCCTATACTCTTTTTAATTATATCCTTCCTAAAGGAATACTTAGTCCTATTAGTATAGAAATAGTTTATATAAGCCCCTTATAGTAGACCCTTTACTATTATATAGTATTTTATCTTCCTACCCCCCTCCCTATACTTTATATAAGTATCCTTAGCTATCTCCCCTCTAGTATAGGCTAGTAGGCTATCTATATAGAAAGACCTATCCTTAACTATACTCTTAATAGCCTCCTTATATTATTTCTTTAGCTTTATATCCCTCTTCTTCTCTTACTTAAGTAGCTCTTTAAAGTTTAACTTTATCCCCTTTTTATATTCTAGGACTATCTTTATAATCTCCTCCCCTAGGATATTAACCTTCTCTATAGCCTATATAGCCCTATCCTTACTTAATCCCTCCCCTATATTACCTCTATATAAGACTTAGACTACTACCTCTTACTAGGGGCCCTTCCTACTATAGATTATCCTTAAAAGGTCCCTTATATCTTTACCTATAATATTCCCTCCTAGGTGCTCCCTAAGTTACTCTATCCTATCCTATACCTATTACCCTTACTCCTATACTTACTAAGGTTGTTAGAAGAAGGGGAGGTGATAGGGGTTTGTGGAGGCAGTGAGGTTTAGGCCTACTAGGTAGGGCTTTAGGGAGGTAGTGAGGCTTGGGCCAACTAGGCAGGGCTTTGGGTGGGTATTGAGGCTTGGGCCTACTGGGCAGGGCTTTGGGGAGGCAGTGAGGTAGGTGGGAGGCTTGCTGCATTGGATGTCGACATTCTATACTGTGTGTTGTGCTGTGCTGCTCGCTACGCTATATGTCTGCTGTGCTGCTCGCTGCGCTGCTCGGAGGGCTGTGTCTGCTATGTGGCTGGTGCTGGCTATGCTGTGGCTGATGCTGGCTATGGATGTGTAACAGACTGGAATGCAGCTATACGTGGGTGCTGGCTGCCTTAAATACTCCCTGGAGGCTGGAAGAGGCTGGAAAAGTGCTCGAATTGCGCTGTCTGAGCAACTCGCGTCCGCGAGGTGGAACAACACTAGTGTAGCAAAACGTCACTTTATTCGCCCCGTCGATATGTCTTTACGCATACTCGGCCACGATACACCTTGGAAGTGACTGCTAGTTCATCATGCCATGAACGGCGGCAGCACAACTGGTCCTGTGCCCAGCCGCTTGGTCTTCCTCTCAGACCTGCAGAATCTGCACATAGGGGACAAAGTGCGCTTCCTCGGATGGTTTGTGCCATAGCCTTACTCCACCAATGAATATCACATAGTAGCTGTTTTATCCTAATTATGATGAGCACGTAGTGTACAGGATTACGCTGTCACAACAGGCACCCTCATCCTCAACCACCACTACCCGGATAACCTACCTCGTCCGGCCGAAGCGCACGTTGACATCGAGCATGTACTTGAGACTGTCAAGCGGAGTGATTTGGAAGTAGGGGGATGGGTGAATGTGACGGGATACATTACCGGTGGAGCGAAAGCTGGGCATGGAAAGCAAGTGAAGGGAGAAAGGGGAAGGCAGCGAATCGTCCAAGTGCAGGCAATCATGCTTTGGTCTGCTGGCTCTATAAGTGTGGAGCAGTACGAAGTTGCACTTGGCGAGCGGCTACAGTCAGAGAACGTAATGTGAAATGGTGCAACAATGTTGACTAAGTTCTACACCAACAAAGGGAGGAATTGGTCGTACGACATTAATGAATCAGTGCTCCAAGAGTGGATTACATAGCAAGAACAGCTCATGTCTCCTACGAAGAGCCATTGCTGTACCAAGCACTCGACATCGCTCAACTCCTAACGCCATGAAAACCGTTTCCGTTTTGGCGGACCCCGGTATATGTCCTTCTGCCCACGCCTCCTTGCCATTATCGTTACAAAAGCCCTCATCATGTCGAACTCCTCTTGACCTGAGTCTGATGGCCCTCGATCCCAAGACGCTATTTCTGTCCCTCCAACTGCCCGCCCTTGCCTCCCTTCTAGATCGAGTGATCCGGTGCTAGATCTACACAGCAACGCCAGACTCGTCGCAATATGTTGCGCCAAAGTCGGCTTGCTGATCGAAGATCGTCGAATCAGAGAACTCGTCGAAGTAGGAAGGCTGTTGTTGCACGTCGCCGCGCAAATCAAGACTTGCTGGAGCGGTGTTGTTGAAGTCCAGGAACATATCAAAGAGAGAGACGTCAGGAATATCTGAAGGTTCATGGAAATCAGGTAAAGTATCATGGCTTGGAAGTACTGTTGGGGGGGAGAGGGTGTTGTTGTTGACGAAAGACCACTGGTTCCAATCCGACACGGCAGGTCGCACAACATTGCAGCAGAATGTTGTGTCTGGATTGGAGCAGTAGGGTCCGAGCCTAGCAATAATGTCTCAGGACAGAACTCGAGGGAATCGTCTAAGAGTTCTGTCGCTGGAGGTGACGGACATGTGGTTTGTGGCTTCATGCTTAAAGAAGGTGGCGGCGTAGGTAGGTCGTCGAATCGGAACTCGGGCACCGTATGAATAGCGGGAGATGGTACTCCGAATGAGCCTTCGGTCACCAGCTTTTGGTATTGTTGTAACTGGGCTTCGAGTTCCTCCACACGGGCAGCAAGAGCGTCCCTTTCGCTTTGCACCTCGTCAAACTCTTGTCGCTTCTTTTCTCGCGAGAGATGGGCGGCATGTCGGTTTCGTTTCACCCTCTCAATGCGTCGTTGCTCCTTCTCGTCTTCAGTCTTGGCTCGCTTCCGAGGTGGAAGGTTGGTTTTCGGCTCCGGAAGTATTTGACCCCATGACTTCCTCTTCTTTGATGGTTTTGTTGTTGAAGACTGGGACGTGGAAGATGGCGTTGAGGGAGCAGGCGAGGGACTGGATGCGGAGGGTGGCGTGGCGACCAGTAGAGCAGGGCTTACGTCTTCCATCTTGATGGTCGACGACATTGTGATAGCTGTCATTTTCGAGAGAATAAAGGACTTAAACGAACACGTTGAGTAGACATTATTTGGTTGGCGGTGCTGAGTGGTTAAGGTGTTGGTTGAGGCCAGTTGTCAGAGCTGGGCGGTGTTTGTACGTGGGAGGACACGGTGGTCCTTTTAAAAGTTTCCTGGTACTGGAATCCCCCTTGTACTATTTTCGACTAGTGCCAAGCAGGCTAGCCCATTTCGGAACGCGGGATTTTCTGCAACACGAATCTCACCTTTCTGGGTAATACGGGGCCCCTCAGCCCCTTTACCTCCCTGTCTTACGTGTCAATAATCGCAGGCATTGTTCCAATTGGAACTATTGGTTTATTCTCGGGACGGCAAAGATAAAATGGATCATGTCGGCTTCTGCAACCAGAACAGCATCTCCAAGACTATGAAGACTATGAAAAGTCTTCTTCGTTGTTCCGCACAACATCAGAGCTGGTAGGGTTCGGGCGCTCTTCTCGGGATCGAGGAGTAGCCATGCTCATGGGATGTCCTGGCCTCGTGGCACACACCGGGAAAGTCGGCGACGACCGCCAATTCTCAAAGCTCGCCCTCGCATTCTTTGTTCGTAGTTCTACATCGTACAGTAGATGAGGTGCAAAGTCGTGCGTTAGACTGGTACTGTATAACACCTCCCGAGTTTCTTAAACCCCATTTCCGCCCAAACCTTGAGGGTCTCTGCAGCTTGTTACCGATGAAATAAAGGGGGATGCCCCACCGAGAATCGATTATCGGTGATTTTGGGATAGACAGTGCTTGGCCCACGCTACCTTGGCCGGCCTTGCTCTATCCCACTTCGACTTTGGAGCAAAGAGGTCAGCAAGCGGCAAGCAAACTCAAAGTCAAGCTGGAAACCCTTCGTTCAACACTATTGCACTGTTACTTAGATTAGTTGCCGCTGTCGATGACACTGCTATGGAGTGCTTCATAGTCGATGGGATTGAGTAAATAACTCGCTCCAACCCTGCAGACTGTATGCATAATGACCTATCTCTGTATATCTCAACCTGTAGGCGGCCTTCGGCACGCTCGGGACACTGTTTGTAGTGAGTGGATGATTGTTGTGTCTCCAAAAATTTTCACCTTGTTTGGCTTCTGTTACGTTTCGATATGGCGGTCTTCTTCTGCTACAGCCTTGCTAAGTTCACCAATGCAAGTTCGAAAACGGCAAGTAGTTTGCAAGAAAAGACCTGGATCAGTTACTCGGCATCGCGACCTCCGTTCGCACGCACTACATGCCTATGAGATGACTGATTTCCGCCTTCAAGGCCGTGGCCGACCCTCCTTGCGCTGTGTTCGCACAAGAGCTACTTCGATGCCGGGGGGTTAATTGTTCCAAAGGCGGGCGCACGCCCCGCCAAAATTTTGCCGGCCTTTGAACAATTAACCCCCCAGCATCGAAGTAATTGTAACATACCCCGGATGCTAAAGTCATCCTCACGATCCGGACTCTCCCGAATCATGGTACAAGACCTTCCACAATACTGTCTACAAGGTTTTCTACAGTCTATCCCTCGATCAGAGTCTGTTTACTCGCCTCCTGCGTTGGGTTTTGCGGCCTCATCCAATCGTGAAGCTTGCGTTGATGAACATCACCCACAAGCCCTGCGAAGACTTCATGTGTAGAGGTACCCAGTTCTGCGAAGCCACAACGCCAATATCCGGTCTTTGGTCGCTCCAGACAACCTACTCTTGCTCAAGTCAAAAAGGGCTGAAAACCATTGTGCGGCTTTCTTGGTAAACAGGTACCGGATCCGCCATTCCCAAGGGTGAACGACATGGCGCAGTTTCAACATGGTATGACACGGGTGCGAAGGCTGCAGTATATGGGTGTATTGGGTCGTCTAATGAAACTAGCTGGAGCAGTTGCTGTGTGTGTGGTTTTTGGAATGTATCTTGCTAAATATGTCCGTCACGAACGCATGTTCGTCGTAGGACATCAGGAAACAAGCAGATGGGAAGTTTCACTGGATTTCGGAGGCCAGGGTTACGCAAAGCCACGAGCCCGAGAGGCTTGGAGGCACACCTTTCACGCGGGATACTAGATCCATTGGAGACAATCATAAAATGGGAACCATTCGAGACTGTGTTGCTGTGGCGAGTTCCATTATCGAAGCCTAGCCCGAAAGTGCCTTGGTGTTTAACGAGGGCTTGTTTCTTCGACCACATCTTGTGGCCGCGACTAATCTAAGTCTAGTGCGCCGTGCCGTAAATATGCAATACCAAGACGCATTCCAAGAGCATATTACCCTGTTTTCATTTATTGGTGGCCATGCTCAGTCTTGCAACTTGCTCCGCTAAACCGTGACTACCGCTGCGATGTCGGTTACGTCGCTGGTCTGCTTCGCCTAATGTAATCACTTGGTCCTGAATAGACTTCCTGAGCCCTAGTTCCGTCATGCCCCCTGGTGACCGTGGTACTTCAGCGTCAGAATTATGCTCATCATCGACGTCTATGCGTATCGGTTGTAAAGCCTCTGGCTCCTCTACGTTCTCGGCAATCCTCGGCTCGTTGCTGACACTTGGTCCAAGCCCTCTATGAAACTCAGTTGTCGGCGGAGAGGACACGGTATCCGCACGCCGGTTGGTTGTGACATTGTGGGGATCGCCAGTCTTTTTAGGAAGTGCACTTTGGTCTGATTTAGATTGCTCTCTTGCAGCGTCGGACGGCCCAGGGGACAAAGGCCGCTGAATGCGCCCGGGAGGCCCTCGTCCATCCTCATCCTCCGTATCTTCGTCATCAATGCCCTCAAGGTATTTGTCGTCCCATTCGACGCTGTCCTCGCGCACAGCTTCATTTGTTGCTTTGGCGCGCTCCTTGCTTGGCTCATCCTCATCCCTGGTGACCGCAGCGTACGTGTCTGCGAAGTGAGTGTCACACAGATGCTTGACGACTGGCCAACCATAAGCGTTGGCGAACATACGGCGAACGACGATGTTGTTATGTGCGTCAGGTTCCAAGCGAACAAGTACTTTCCGCCACGACATATCACGGTGGTAAGCACGGGCAATCTGCTCCTCGACGGTCATGTTGCCTACTGTCCCTGGATTCTCTGACGTGGCGCTCAAGTCACTCGAGAAGGAGCTGCCAAGTTTCGTGGTTCGTTTCCTGGGTGCCACGGGGATGTCCTCAGGATGATAGACACGATCGTGGAATATTGTGCGTGGTCTAGTGCTTGGATCAATGAGCCATGAAGTAGGTGGTAGTGGAGGGTTGAGCAGATCGCTAGCAGCCTCAAACATCGTTGTCTTCGGCGGCCGTAGGCCGCTGTTGGGATCTTCCATGACGGAATCGCCTCGTGACACCCTTGGCCTTTCGGAGGCCTCCTTAGTACTCCCAGCCTCTTCACCGTCTTCTTGTGGCTCTCCTGGTGGTGGCGGCTTGATTGTCTGGCCCCTATTGTAAGCTTTGGTAGTCTTGCTGCTCTGGTGATAACTAGCATTATTCGTTGGTCTAAAGACTGATAGCCAACCGAGGAAGGAGCTTGCAAGCTGAGATCCGGTATTTTGCTTGGTTTGTTCTGCATCAGAGTGGTCATCTTGGCTGTCTTGCTGAGGAGGATGCTCCCTCAGAAACTGATGCTGGCTAGGATCCTTCGCTGTCTGCGAGGCAGTGTCGTCGTTTGTAGCGCTGTGAGCGGGTTGAGGTACAGTATCTCTGAAAGCACTATGTGGGGACTCATTCCTGGCATCGCTATCCTCGTCATTGTCTGATACTTCAGCCCTGAGATTTTGGGAAGAGTAATTAGATCCTGTTAATTCTGCCCATCCCCAACCAGCCACTGTCCCAATGAGGCCGTTCCCTCTTCTAGCCTTTTCCACCTTACCAAGGCCTCGCCAGTCCAGAAAGAGTAAGCAGCTTGTCCGAAGGGGGACGATCCCATCATTGACTACATTCGAATATACTGTTCTATTGCGAAACCTCTTCAGTACTTGGTGGGCTGGTCCAGAAGGCAAAATGCGCAAGAGAGGCTTCGCACGAGGATCTTCTTGTTTCTTATCTTTGTGGCCGACAGCACCCAAACCACCAACCATTGCAGTCCATCCATGTCTTGCGATGGTGGGTGCCCGCCAGGTCAAGCCCAGATCTTGGCCTGTTCGACCAACGAGACCAAAATCAAGTGCAAATTTCACATAAATAGGATTTTCATTGCTCAGCCCAAGTAATGGAGAAGCCATGGTGACAAAATTTACCGGCTTGATCTGATCGAAGAAGGTAGGCGAGTGTTTCTGAATGTAAGCTATAGCATAAGTTTGGACGAGTCCGCCAAGCGAGTGTCCGACGAAGCTGATACTGGTAAATGTATATGCCAAGTTCTCTGGCTTTCCACCGGGCTCATGCACGCTGCTGCCAGAATGAGCAGGCGGCCCTGCAACGTCTCTTGCGTTGGTTTTCCACGACAAGGATCTTTTCAGGGATCTCTTGATTGGCAAGAAGGGTTGGTCTGGATATGTTATGTAGAAGATGTACTTGGCAAGGCGTTTGCCCAAGTACTGAATCCCACGTTCCGTCCGGACGACGTTGCCTGAAAAGCCACGTACAACAACCTGTTCATCATCCTCGTTGTCTTCATCGTCCTCCATCTCTTCTTGGCCTCCTGAAAGTGGTGCGGTCGAAGACACATGAGCCTTGTCGCTCCCAGCTATGTCCGAATGGGGCGGCTTTGCAGAGACTGTGCCCCCATTGCTCTCTTTTCTTCGCCGTTTCTTGGCCGCTTCGCGAGCTTCTTTCGCTGTAGCATCAATGCTTTCCTTAAGATAAAGCATATCCGCGCCAACATTGCTGTGTAAGCCATGCGTCAACATGACAAGGTGGATTCTTCTCTTCCGTCCACTTTTTGGCTTGTCGTCTTGCTGGAGCTGTCCTTCGTCTTCAGCTGGTGCTGCGTCCGTACTGTCTCCGACATGTGACCTCTTAGTACTAGGTTTCTCGCCCAGCTTTCTTTTGACATCTTCATCAGCTCTAGCCTTTTGATCCCTCCATTCAGGCAATGCTGGCTTATTCCACAGCGCCGCTGTGTCCTCCACCACAAGTCGCACAGCTTTTGAGTATATGCCCTTCGGTTGCGCCGCGTGATGGCCCTCCTGCCTTCGCTTGCCCTGTTGCTGATCTTGCATCTGGCCTGGCTCGGCATGTCCATGTTCGGTTACTGCTGCAAAGCCCAGCTCTAGTGACCGTGAATCTCTTCCCACCAGAATCTCATAGCCTACAGTTGCCGAAGTCGAGAAGAGAATCTGCGAAGCTATCTCGATGATCCATGTCACACTCTTCGTACTCCCATCAATTGAGTTCCTCGGGCTGCCCTTATTCCCAGTCTCCCGGATGTCATCAGGGACTGTCAGCTTGGCTGACCAATGTCCACCAGCTTTAAGGAATGGTTCGAACTCAGGGACGCCGTCCCTTTTGGGGTTCTCGAGCTTGTGATTGGGATTGAAAGTGGATGGATAGGCGGCTACGTGCAAGGTATAGGGTCCATGTAAGTAGGCCGCTCTTAGCGGGATAGCAGCCGTATTCTTGATCTTGACATGGAGGTGGGAGGGAGACGGTAGGATGCGGTCGGTCGAAGGAGTGTATGTGAGTGTGTATCTGAGGCTAGCTTCAGCTCAGCATCGTTAAGAATTATCTTCCCTTTCCTACCGAATGACTTCGCCAATCTTTAGGCTCCCAGTTTGATGAACAAGGAGCATCTTGGGAGCTTCCCGACGCAGCTCATACGAGGAGCACCGGGGGAAGGTAAAGACACAGAGTTGCGGAACACCACAGCCTCACCGAGCATTATCAGGCTCGCAGGATTGCCCATATATCGAAATAGGTTTCATAAGCCTCGTCTACTGCTAAACTCCCCTCCATAGTATCCGCCTGCTTCTTGGTTTGTCATCAGTTGCTGAGTCTCGCTCCGCCGTCCATGGTCATTGGGCTACCATATCTAGTTATGACTAACTTCTCGCATGAACTATGTACGAGATAACTTAGTAGCACTCTAGCTATGCCTTCCTGCTACGACTCCCGATGTAGGAGATCAAGAACTTCATCCGAGATTTTCCTCACCTCAACCCACCCATACTTTCCCACCGTAACAATCTGTCCGTCAATGCAAATCCGTCTCCAGCGTGGCTCATCCTCGAGGCCTTCAAAGTCTATCCGAAAGCCCTCAATATCCTCTTCGTATCCAACCGTATCCTCATCTATATGTTGGCCGTTTTGGTACGCAAGATTCATGATGCGCATCGTTTCGTCCCCGGTTTTGGGTCCGAAGTGCACAAGTCGCAACTTCCTCTCCAAGGGCTTTGAATTTGGCGAGATTACAAACGATTTTTCCAGGTTTGAGACCAAAGTCCCAAGGACATAGGAGTGTTCCTCCCGCTGCAAGGGCGCGGCGATCTCGCCGTCTGATGTTGTTCTCAGTAGCGATACTTTGGCACGATAATGATGTGGCTCAGAGCCGTCTTGAGGGGAAAGGTTTTCCTTCGCTGCCATCTTGAATCTATCGGCCCCATATTTGCGGTACTCTGTGGTGTCGCTATCGGCAACAAGGGCGGCGTGAAGACCCCAGCTACAGACGACAGCGCCATACATCACATTGGAATGGTCGTTGCCAGATAAAACAGGCAACGGCTCCTCTTCACTCCCCTCAGCAACGATGCATCTCGCCATCGGGGAGAAACTTGCTTTGAACAGCGGCAGTGAATGCGGCTTACCGCGCATCAGTGTGGAAAGCCCTGACGTCTTGTCCTTGGTGATACCAGTCGAGTGAGCTAAGGCGCTTCCAGTTCCCATTGGAAGAAGAGCCAGAGTTGGCTTCACGAAGCCTGCTCCGTGTGGACTGGACAAAAGTCCATTCACCATGTCCAACACGCCTCCATCTCCAGACAGCAGTATGATGAATTGACGGGTGCCTTGTGCAGCGTGCGGCAACAATATCTCTCTAGACAGTTCGCGGATAGTGTTTGCCGACGTTGTATAATGTACCGAATACTGCGATCCTTCCTCAAGATGAAGGCATTCAAGGATGGGCTTAACGAGATTCTTGTAGAACTGTTCTGCAAGTCCCGCGCCAGAACGAGTTGATATAATAATCTCTATTTGAGTACGCCTTGTAAGTCCTGTTCGAGGAAGGTCTTGGCCGAGAATTGCTTGCCAGAACGGACTGATGGGGTACTTTTCGAGAAGCACTGGCACCGGGTGGCTGAAAGTAGCCATCTTGAGTGTCGAGATTTCTGCATTTGTGTTGTCGCCAATTGATTGCTCTTGGGATTGGACAAATAGCAGTAGTTCTTGATCTCGACTTACTGGCACAGTGCAGATGACGCTGTCCCCGTCGATCTTCTCGAAGGAGTCCCCATTAGAGCTGCTCATACTGAGGCTAGAACCAGACGGTCGTATAAGTATCACATTACTGGCCGGCACATGATTGAACGGACAAGGCAATCGGGGTATGAGACATCTTTCAGCCAGGACATTGAGTTTAACTTTGGCATCAATCAATTGGTTATTAGAGAAGTTCACATCGCTTTTCAGCTCGATATAGTAATCATCAAGATCTGTTCCAGGAAAGTCCGATTGTTTTCTTATGGGCTGGCGCGGGCTATGCAAGGGCTCAGGCAAGGTGACGGTTTTTGCGAGATATTGGGATTCTAGTAATGTCTCTGGTAGTGACGGCCGTTAGATCTTCAAAACCTCGGAGGTTCACCCATCCTACAATGTAAAGAGTCTAATTTCAGAGTTGCTCTCTGCTGCTTAGGCTTTATCCAGCTTCGATATTGTAACTTCTACTTTTATGTGGGAATCAGGCCTTCGGCACGCGGAGCGGCTACGGCACGTGCTCACGATCAGTTCCCCGCCAACTGCTTTGTTTACAACTTAAACTGGAGACCAGCGAGCCTATACTGAACCAACCGCCAACCTGGAATCATTGAGCTTGCAATCGCGCCAGAATGGATTTCAACGGCAGAATGAGCGTAGCCCGGGGCAACATTGCTAACAGTCAGCGAAGCAGAAAAGAAGAAGAAAGCGATGCCTTCATGACATTGGTCAGTATATGCCAATCTACTACAATGTGCAGAGTCCCGCATACTGAGTTGGTGCAGCCGGATAGGGAGATCGCAGGGTGCATTAGCGACATAGGCATCAACTTCAGTGTAGCAGACCTTCAAAAACCGAACCCACAGCAGATTCAGAAAGTCTTCGAATGGTTCGCCGAGCTGCTGATGAACGCTACGCGAGACACAGTCTCGCCTGCTATGAAGGCAGCGGCTGACGATATATGTGGTCCCTACTCTGACGTATTCTCTGCGGATACGAGAGACTTATTGGGCTTCTTCGTTGTCTTACGGAAGTTGCTCCTGGAGGTAAGACCTGCGTTGGCCTAGTTTCCCAGACAAGCCGGCTATCAAAAACTGACGAACGTGTCAGTGTGGCGTTACGGACTTCACCTTCTCTGACCTGTACAAACCGACACGCGAGAGACTCGTGAAAATCTTCTCATACATCATAAACTTTATCAGATTTCGTGAATCGCAAACCAAAGTCATTGACGAGCACTTTAACAAAGCTGAGCAGACTAAGCTGCGCATCGACGCATTGTTCAACGAAAACCAAGAGAAGGAAGAACGGCTTGGGGAACTGGAACGCAACCGAAAATCCGTTGAAAGACAGCTTCAAGATAGGGAGAAGAGAAATGGTGAGCTCAGGCAGCGCTTGCTGGAGTTGAAGAAGTCACAGGAGAGGGTCGCGGAGAAGCTGGAGAGGATGAAAGAAGAGCAGAGCCGCCTGAAGGGTGTGCTTGAAGACAAAAGTACAACAGCGATGAACGTGAAGCAGGAGGCGGCGAAGTTGAAGCCATACGTTTCGCAGTCTCCAGCAGCGCTGGAGACATCATTACGCGAGCTCAATGTCAGCCTTACATCTGATAGGAGTGAAATTGACCGCTTGGATCGACGCGCTCGTGCCTTGCAAACATCTGCAGACACCTTCTCGACTTTGATCACGGACATCTCGTCCACCACACGCCTCTTGACTGATCTCCAAACTGACCTTACTCGTGAAGAGGAGGAATCAATGAAAGCTGTCAAGCACCGCGATGCGCTCTCAGAGCGCAGTACCAACGTTCGCGAGGTCGAGAGGCAGGAGAAGATGTTGAAAAAGCAGCTTGGTAACTGGACTGCACGGACTCAAAAGCTTCGAGCTGCGGCGGATGAGCGAGCGGTAGAGGCCAGTCGGAGGATGGAAGAGTTGAGGACTGTGCACGGCAAGTTGGCAGACGAACGAGGTGATAGGGGACGAGAGGTTGAGCGAAAGAGAGTGCGCATAGAGCAGGTGGAGAAGAAGGTATATTGATGCCAAATTCTCCAGATACTTCATGTGTTGACTAATCCGCTCTAGATGGCTGATTTGAAAGAGAACATCGAAAACGAGGTCCACTCGGCCCGGGAGGAATACTTGAAGATGGAAAGCCACATCAAGCTGTACATTACGGAGATGGAGCAGAGTATCTAGACACTTGGCTGTGCCACTTTACTCCTCCTACATCCTATGTGGAAGAAATCAGTTATGCGCTGGAGTAAATACTCCGCTTGCGACGGATGGAGCCGTCAGATGCCGATTGGGAATTCCATTAGCCAGATTCAAAGTTCCTTTACGCCGGTTCGCACAACAGAATCATCTACTGGAAAGATTTCGTGAAAATTGCAATCATTCTAGTGTTACCGTCCTTACAGGTCAAAGGAGGACCACCGTCGTTGGACGAAAGTGGAGTGAGTATAACCGTCGCCGGAGTGACATTCCAACAGCCAAAACTGTAGAAGTATCGTCCAGGCGCGTTTCGTAAAATGTGGTTTTTGTACCGGTACAACGATCTGAAGTTACTTCTGTGGAAACATGGTGAAATAGGTAGGGGAACTTGCGGTCATTAATTGTCTCGTTACATTCAACGGGGAACTGCGCCCCATGGTTCGCTCAAACTATCAATTCGGAAAACTTGCAAAATACAGTCAACTGAGAGAGATATTCACAGAGTTGGAAGAACAAGGCACGAGTAGAACTGGTCACTCAGTTGTCTTTTCATACAGCTGCACAACCGACACAACTCGCTGCTCAACTGCTCGGTTTATTCGCAAGGAACTGTTCCGGTTGCAGCTTAAGCCCACCATCAGGATACTATGAACATTTTGCTGGGGTTGTGCCTGGCAATAAGTCTTCTGACCTATATCGTGCGTCAAATGTCTAAAGGTTAGCACGAGGCTCCACCTTTGGACAGGAATTCTGAGCCCAGCCTACGACAACGCATGGATTTTGGTGCTTCGGCCAGAATATATCTTCCAGCAACTGATATCGGCATGATGTATGTTGCGCTTTGACACCGTGACCGCGTCTAATGAAACTACAGTGGGTCTTAACGCATGGAAAGTTTGGCATCTCCCTCTGCTTCGTTTTGGTTTGACCCGCTTAAAAGCCTCAACAGTGCCCAAACACTTTGCTGGTACAAGCGTTGAAAATATGCCAGCTCAGCGCCGGGAGGTCAGACCGTCATCTTCAGATTGCATAAGAACTTGCACGCTCTCCAGTCTTTCATCTCCTTCATTCTTGCGCTCTAAGTCACGGCCATTCTAACACCCTGTCGTCGCTCGTTACGTCTGTTTTTCCCTCAAGATGAAGAGCATAATCTTCGCTGCCTTCGCGGTAGCCTTCCACGGATCAATGGTTGCTGCTCGTTCTGGTACGTCGGCTGCCCCCCATGCAGGAGACAATTTGCTGATGCCGAAAGGCGTAGGTGCATATGATCGCGCCAACCCCCATAATGCGGCTGGAGTCGACGGTGTTCCTCCTGGTACGGCTACAGTCAGTGTCTCGCATGATCACGCTTTTCGCCATGATGCGGCTGCAGTCCACCATGTTCTCCCTGATGGTTACATAATCGCAGAGCCGCTTCCGGACGACGAACGTGAAGTCTGGCATTCCTTGAAAGACCAACTTGACCGTGCACCGCTCGTCAACGGCTTAAAAGAGCCCAACTCCAACAAAACCTCAAGCTCAGCCGAAGGCCCAGGTCGCATGGTCGAGGGGGTGGGGCAGTCGCCAAAAGCAGTAGATGCACATGCTCTTGCGCTTGCTTCCAGCGTGCCGATATTCAACGATCTGGCAGTGCCGCATCCTACGAGCGTCGAAGCCGGCGATAGGATCGTCTACGGTGTAGAATCGCTCGACTCCAACGAGCGCTCAAGCTCAGCCCAGACTCCAAATCGTATAGTCGAGAGACTGGAGCAGCCCGCTACGGAAATCGTGCCGCATCCGTCGGAGGTTGGCCGTACCATGACCCTTACCAACTATTACCGTGATCCAAACATGGTGGTGTCCGTCAGCGCGTCTACGTCTTCGACCGCTTCGACCGTGAAGTCTGTAGCTACAGCCCACGCCGTGCTGGAGGCGACAGGTAGCGCGAGCTTCCATCTGTGTTCGCGCCGTTCCTCGTGTAAGACCTCGACCAAGCCAACGTCAGTGACCTCAGACTATAGAGCCGCCAAAGTTCATACCGCATGCGGCCTGCCATCAACAACTTCCACGGTGCTTTCCGCAACACTAGGATGCTCTTCCTGCGCCGGTGGTCTGCGACCGACTACGTTTACCAAGTGGGTCACACTACCGTGCAATGACAATGCTCCAATGGACGTCGCCACCAGCTCGGTCGACATCTACCGAGGCGATGCTGCTGCCGTCGAAAGCCCAGGTCTCAGCAAAGCCGCACTCGCAGTGTTCCTCCTCGCGGCGATCGTCGAATGGTAGAATCACTTTCCACTCATTCAGCCGCTCTTCTGCTTCTTTTTTGCATATCTGACGGCGTTTACCCTGTTATATCAAAGGTCGCTTCCGGATCTTCTGTGATACCCTTCAGCTTGCATTTGGCGTAATGTTCTGGAATTTGCTTGCTACGTAGCTCACTTTTGCTATTACCAACGGACGAGCTCGTGACCATTAAGTTGGTCTGCCTGTCACAACCGCCACTATAATTGGGCAATCGGTGACTTGTTCGACGATGATAATTGCGCTGATGGAGCTTTGTTCTTGTATATATACCCTGACTTTGCTTTACTTTGTTTGAGGTATTCCTCATGTTGGTTGGGAGGTGGCGCGGTGTCAGCGTATGGGATGTATATGTTCTTACTTGTATGGGAGGTATTGCTGCTAGAGGTTACTGGGATATGTTCAGTGTACGCGCATCTTTTCCGAGTCTTGTCAAAATATAATACTCGTACCCGTCACTTGTGTTGAGGCATTGTGCGTTTGAAGTCGTGACGGCTATCTTCATGATCATGTACTACCGTGGTAATCTTAATATCTGTTCGAAACGACAATTTCAACTATACTTGCTGCTGAGGTGAGGCAACTTTTCTATTCACCCATTATGGTCATGCTCAATAGCTATGTACTTTTGACGGCCCGCCTAGTCGATATATGCAATGTACACAACATCCCATCGTGCCCAGTCTTATTCACGCGGCCGGTCAACTGCCAATCCACTGTATCCGTCTAAGATGACGTGGACTGGGTGGCCATGGTCCTCGCCTGCTGAATATCCTTCTCCTTCATCTCCCTGATCGCCGTCGGGGTCGCAATGTCGCCCGTGATCGCACTCTTCGCAACCTCCGCCATCATCCCCAGCTTCGACTTCACCTGATGCCAGTGGCAGATATACTTGCTCTTCACCTCGATCAGCGTCATCCGAGGATCGTTATACGTGCCGTCGTGCTTCCCGTCGCCGAGATCGCCGAACCAGACCTTGAGGAAGGGGCTGTAGATGTCCTTGATGCGGGGGTCGTCGTTGGACATCTTGGCCACTTCGCCGCTGACGGTGATCCATTCATTGCTGTTGTCGAAGCTGAGCTCGACTTCTTTGTTCTTCTCCAAGTCCTTGAATTTGCGGGAGTGGTTGTTAGCGACGAAGAGGAAGTCGGGCCCGACGCGTTTGCCTACGGCCATGGGACGGCTGGTGCGAGCAGTCAGCGTCTGTATGGATTTGAGAGACACAGCAGATTAATGAGATTCAGTGAGGGTGTTGCGTCTGTTGATATGAGCTTACCTGACTGGGCCCATGCCTTCACGGTATGTACTCATCATGCTGACCTTGATGCTGTCGATTGCAGCATAGAGTTCGTGGAATTGCTGATCCATTGGCGTTTCCCGATCCAGCTGCTTCGCAACCTATTACAAGCCGATTGTCAGTCCAGAGCCACACATCAAACCACGCGAGCAGCGAAGAGACACGAGACGCAACGTACGGATGGGTCTTCCTTATTCTCAACCTCATGTCTTTTGAGTTCTTCGGGCATTTTGAAAGTGGCTGTGGTTCTGAAACTTCTCTGTAGAATTGACGAACGTGCGATTGGTGGTAGAGATAGACGTGGGATTGTCCTGAGGAGTAACATGAGGATATATCAATGCCAGCGGGAGAAATACGGCCTAAGTGAGAAATTGTCGGTGAATTAAGTGCCGTCTGATGAACTGCTCATTACATCATGACATGCGGCCATGCGTCAGAGTTGCAGGCATTGAATATCTCATTGCTTGCTGGCCAGACCCGCGTTGCGGAGACGTCTCCATAGAAGTTGAATCCAGATCTCTTTACAGTAGATCTCCGCCGGTGTTGAAGTCCAGGAATCGTGCCGAGTCCCGGGGGCAAGTCAAGCTTAAGCCACGTGACTGCAATCAAGCGGCAGCACGAGGTAGCTCCGGCCACCCTCGACACTCTTCTTTATGAAAACACTACCCAAGTAACGAGGAAGAGAAGGCATATAAGTCTTGGGACATCTGCGAGCAAAGCGATGAAAGTATCGACAGTCGCCTGATAACGAGATACAGAATAGAAAGCAAAATAAACCGTCAGTACATTATTCTGGGTCACGGCATTTCATGTGTAGTGATACAGGCGACCACCAGCGACGATGTATGGATGCAGCCTAGAGTCGCCAGCTCTGGTGTATCCCGTATTAATGACGCCTTTCCGTGGAAGGAGTGACAGGCTCAAAATCCCACGTGCTGTCAGTTCTGAACAGATGAAGCAGTCTTTTAGCAACAGCCAGTTCCTATCACTGAGACGAGGTAAGTAATTGAAATTAAGTCATGTCTGATATCTCGTACATGCTATGAAGGGGTCGTTTCCTTTTGCCCCCCTGTTTCTGCCCCATTCGTCTAACTCTACTCGATGGTCTATGCTCCGCCGTCCATCTTCAGTCCCATACGCGCAACTCTTTGTCCTCTTAACGCTCTACAACCTCGTAAGTTCATGATATCACTGATGCCTGTCCTAGCAGTGTCTACTCCACAAGATACACTCTCCCCTCCCAAGGTGCCAGCATCTTTTCGTCTGAGGACTTGTAATTACTGGCAAGTAGCTTCAAATCGCCCTTGAAGTCTTTCGGCCGGGCCAGCGCCTGCTCCTTGTCCGTGAAGTTGCATGCCACGAGCGCCTTCTTCCCATGATAGTCCTTTCCGAAAACAAACGTGCTCTCATTCTCCGGATCATACATGGTGAAGTGTCCATGAACGAAGATATCAGCATATTCTTTACGCAACTGGACCATGCTCCTCCAGAAGTTCAACAATGACTTCTTATCCGCCGACTCCAGCTTTGCATTGATACTCTTATAGTCGTCATGCACGCGCATCCAGGGCGTCGAACCAGTCGTGAATCCAGCGTGTGCCGAACCGTCCCATTGCATTGGCAGGCGTCCGTGGTCGCGGCCAACATGTTGCATTCCAACTTTCGCCTCTTGCAGCTTGTTCTCATCACCGTTCGATGTTTGGCGGACATGTTCGTAGTAGTTGTGCGCTTCGACATCTTTGTACTCGGCCACATCCCAACTAATTGGTGCGTTGATCATGCCAATTTCCTGTCCTTGGTAGATGTAGAGAGTGCCAGAAAACGTGCAAAGCATAAGCGCCAGCATCTTGCCCGATACAGTGCGCCATTGCGGATCATCGGAGCCAAACCTTGAAATTGACCTTGGTAAGTCATGGTTTTCTAGGAAGACTGTTGTCCACGCCTCAGAAATTAGGTGTTGCGGCGCGGCGAGTTTGCGCTTGAGTTGAGGGAGCGTCCAATTACGGGGTGTGGTCTCAAATTTGTAGTTCGCCCCAAAACCTGTGTACACAGCATCGAACTGGAACACCATACTCAATTGGGGATCTTTAGCTGAGATGTATCTCAGCACGCGCTCAATGGTTGGAGTATGGTGCAATTCGCCAACGGTCATCGCGTCGTACTTGCTCAGGAATTTTTCGTACATCTCCCGCAAGAACTCATGCATTCTTGGCCCATTACAGTAGAAGTCGGCCGCTGCTTGCCATTCCGCATTCTTATCGACGACTGGCGCATCCGGAAAGCCATGAGCTTTGCTGTACATATTCACGACGTCGATCCGGAAGCCATCGACGCCTTTCTCCAGCCAGAATTCCATCGCGCTTTGATAGATGGCGTTTCGGGTCTCCGGATTTTCCCAGTTAAGGTCCGGCTGTTCTGGGCAGAACAGGTGCATGTAGTACTCTTGGGTAGACTCGTCCCAGGCCCAAACGCTACCACCAAAGTTACCACGCCAATTGTTAGGAGGCCTCCTCGTACCATCGATGTCGTATCTTGCTAGTTGCCAAATGTACCAATCACGCTTAGGATTGGTTTTCGAGGACCTTGATTCTTTGAACCATTGGTGTTGATCAGACGTATGATTGATAACCAGATCTAGGATAATCCGCATTTTGCGGTCGTGGCACGCTTCGATCAGTGTCTCCATGTCCGCAAGAGTCCCATAAGGCGGGTACACTTTCTCGTAGTCGGAGATATCGTACCCCATGTCGACCTGGGGGCTGTCATACATCGGGCACAGCCACACAGTGTTGACCCCGAGACTGGCGATGTAATCTAGTTTGGAGATGATGCCCGGGATGTCTCCTACGCCATCGCCGTTGGAATCTTTGAAGCTTGCAGGATAGATCTGATATACTACCCCATCCTGCCACCATTTTCGAACGGTAATCGTCATCTTTGGTGTCTTGAAGCTCAGACAGATCTTGTTCTGCAGAGCGTCAAGGTTTAATTAACGCAAGATACTTGATTTCCTGAGAGGCGTATACTGGGGATAGGGTTTAGTTCTTTGTGAAGAATAAATAATCGAAAAACGGTGTTAGTATGTTCTTCAGATAAACTTTGTAGTGATGTGTGCTTGCGATGCGTTGTTTGTTAAGGGAACGATCTTTTAACGACGTGGTCTGTAGATGGAGTTGTTTTGTAATGTTGCAAAGTTGACAAGTGTAAGTACTGGCGGGACGTGGCTTGTATCATTGCGGACATAAGAGCGATTTTGGGGGTATAGACTATATATTGTCTGCTGTACTGGTCACAGCGTCTAGGATTTAGACTGGCCCAAACGGTCGGTTTGACCAAACTGAGGAGGGGCGTTTCAAGACAAACATTAGTCCCAGTGGAGCAGAGCCGAGAACATCGCCATCCCATTTAGCTTTATCCCCATCTTGGCATCGAGCGTTGTCCTACCTAGGTACTGTCGCCAAATCTCTGTTTCGAGCGCTGAAATCTCTGGCATGCGAAAGCCGACGAATCGTCCGACAGGAGCACGGTAGGTATGTACCACTGTTTCCTCGGACGAATAACCCACCTTGGCGGATACAGATTAGCGCGACCCTTTAGCGGCCTTGCTCTAGCGCAAAATGCATCCTGGGTGGCGACATGGCTCAGACCCTTCAAGTGCTCTGTTGAGAACGGTAAAGTGGAGACGTATCAGATATCGCATGTGGTATCAGCAGCACTGCTGAAAGCGCCCCGGTGGCGTCTGGGACCCCTCCGCGAAACGTGGGGAAGTTAACCACAGGGTCTACCTGCATCACATGCCCGTGCCACAGTTACAGTTACCGGCGCACAGCAGAACCGAGTGACTCGATTACCGTTGAGACGTTTCACCTGCCTTGCCCGATACATCAGACCTCCATTGTACCAGCAAAATTAACCGAGCGATAAACAGCTTGCTAATAATGACCCTTACTCTTACTGCGCAGCTCAGAATTCGAATTGCACAGCGTGCTTGCCTAGAGTGTCAGTCCCACCTAACGAAGCCGACAAAACGAAGCCGACAAAACGAAGCCGACAAAACGAAGTGGGGTAAAGGACCACAGACAATGTATGGGTTCTTACTTCATTGCAATGGTAATAGATAGTCCAACGGACCCGTATATATCTCAGAACGCCTTATTTAAATTCACCCGAGATTTGATCACTGAACATATTCCCGCGGCCACCGTAGTACAACATGTGGAATGGAGGTAGGGTTACCTGGGGTGCGCAGCTTATGTTAGGAGGTTACGGTTCACGCAAAGGTATCCTCAAGACGCAATTACGAGCGTCGAGCGACTAGAACCTTGATAATCCTCAGCCGAATGTTCAGCCGCTGATGTCCTTTTTTTCTCGAGACTTCATCACCTCTGATAATATGGCTTGCAGTGCGAAAGAGCACGTGGTCCGCTCCGTGTTCGCAACCTCCGACGCCCTAGATCTTCCTAAGGTGTGGATGCGTAGTCGGAGGTACAGCCAATTACCACTTTTGCCGTTGCAACTTGATATTCACGTGCACCCTGTCCACTGACAAGTCTTTGCCCCTCTCCAACACTGACATACAGTCAATGCGCTTGCGCACAAGAATGGGAAAATAACTCCACCTGGCCAGCAGCTCCCCTGGAGAATAATTCCCTGTGGGCATGCTGATCTCTCTGCGCTCAAGTCCCTCGCATATATCTCTGCCAAGTACGTCGAAGCATTTGCGTATTTCACGGAGATTCTTCCGTAGGCTAGTTGCTAACGCAGCGTTGTTAGCGCTCGCTTTGCCGTCGTGTTCGTCATCTCTTCGAAGCCTAACCAGCCGTCACGACCAAGAGTGCCGTCCCGGCTGAGTTTACTGACCTCGAGGCGTCTATTGGGCGTCCCCAAAGCTGCTGTGGCTTGCTTTAGCTGGTTCCGGGTCTGCGTTCACCCCACTCCATGAAGAGAGATAACTGGGTAAGCCTTCCAAGCTTGCATCGTCTCAAAAACCCAAGCCAAAGCTGGTCAAGCGCTCTTCGATGTGGGGTTTAGCGATGTCTAGGTCCATGCGGTTATATTTCCCGGTCCAGTGCATGGGAAACTTGAGAACAGTCAAAAGCTGATGGACGTCCATCACCTCGACCGCGATCTATCTGCTTTAACACGGGAGTTCAAATAGCAGAATGGGCCCCTCCACTCCAAACCCTCCGGACCTAATTCGAGGATTCATACAGCATCGGGCGCCTCTTTTATAAGTGATGACGACAGAAATTGAACTCCAACTTCAAGCATACGCTAGGCAATACTCTACCCTGTAAAAACCCACTTGTGCAACAGAAGATAGCTTTCGGGTTGCACATCATGGCGGCTCTTCGTAAAATGTCAGAAGCCAGACGTGGCTCCGCAATCAATCCCGAGGACCTTCCTGCAAGCATGCAGTTCAACGTCGTTCGCCTGGACGCTAGCTTGGCACGGCGCGTTTCCGTCGCCAATCCTCAGATGCTGGAAACCGTCCAAGAGGCCACTGCTGCCACCCATGCGGAGCATAAGATGACCCTCCTGCAAGGTCTTAAAACGTACCCAAAAGCTATGGCGTGGTCGGTACTTCTCTCCACCTGTATCATTATGGAGGTGAGCATTTAGCCCCTCGCATGAGGGTCTTGATGGAGCTTAATGATGAGGTAGGGTTACGACATTGTGCTTATAAGTTCGTTTTTCGCTTTTCCGGCATTCAACTACAAGTTTGGCTACCTTCAATCGGACGGTACATATGGATTATCTGCTGCTTGGCAAACGGGCCTCACCAACGGTGCCTTAGTTGGCGAAATCCTTGGACTAATGATTGCTGGTTCGATAGCTGAGAGATACGGTTACCGCTTGACAATCCTCAGTGCTCTTTTCTTGATGATATGCTTTATATTTGTTCCATTTTTTGCGAAGAATGTCCAAACTCTGCTGGCAGCCGAAATCCTATGTGGTATACCATGGGGTGCATTCCAAACACTGACCACCACTTACGCTGCTGAGGTTGCTCCAGTCGCCCTCCGTGCTTATCTCACCACCTATGTAAACCTCTGCTGGGTTATCGGTCAGTTCATCGCGTCCGGGGTACTACGCTCCCAGATTAGGAAGCCGGAGACTGATCCTTGGAGCTGGCGCCTCCCATACGCGCTACAATGGATCTGGCCCGTGCCATTGATGATAGGTATTGCCTTCGCACCAGAATCTCCGTGGTGGCTGGTCCGTAAGGAGAGGTTAGAGGATGCCAAGCATGCCCTCACTCGTCTTACCACCAAAGGCCAGATGGCCCACTTCAACCTCGACGATACCATTGCTATGATGGTACACACAAACGAATTGGAAAAGCAAATCACAGCTGGTACAAAATACACTGACTGCTTCAAGGGTGTGGACCTCCGCCGTACTGAGGTGGTCTGTGGAGCTTGGAGCATTCAGAATCTTTGCGGTACCAGCTTCATGGGTGCTTCAACCTACTTCTATAGACAGGCAGGTCTATCCACCAACGACGCGTTCTCTTTATCTCTTGGTCAGTATGCCCTCGGAATGGCCGGCACAATTGGCTCCTGGTTTCTGATGGGTTGGTTCGGTCGCCGAACCCTATACCTAGCTGGTCAAGCCATTATGGCTGCACTCCTCCTAGTTATTGGCTTTGTCGCCATTGCTCCATCCTACAATACCAGTGCTCAATGGGCAATCGGCTCCATGCTCCTCATTTTCACATTCGTGTATGATATCACCGTTGGACCAGTTTGTTACTCTCTTGTCGGGGAGCTTCCTTCTACCAGGCTCAAAATCAAGACTGTCGTGCTGGCCAGAAACGTCTACAACATCGTGGGCATCATAGCCAACATCCTTACTCCCCGCATGCTTAACCCCGATGCGTGGAATTGGAAGGGCAAAGCTGGATTCTTCTGGGCCGGATCCTCCGCGCTCTGCTTCATTTGGACTTACTTTCGCCTTCCGGAGCCGAAGGGTCGTACTTACGGAGAGCTGGATGTGCTCTTCGAGAAGAAAATTAGCGCCAGGAGGTTCAAGAACACAATTGTTGATCCATTTCACGGCGAATCCGAAGTCGAGCAGATTATTGTCGAGCAGGAGCAAAAGGAGAAGTTATGATTGGAATATTGATATCCGGTTTGTTCACTTTAAATCTAAATGTAGCGCAATCGCAAGATATCGAACGCCATCTTCATTTCCTTTACATGACCGGGGAACCATTTCGTGTATTTTCATGCCGGAGCCTTCAGTCTCGTAACTCCTGCGTCGTCAAGCATAGAGACCCGCCAACAGTATTTGCAGGACTCAATACCTTACCGAGCAAAGCAACAAGAATGGCGTGACAGTTACCTTAGGACTCGTCCCGTGGAGTGTAGAATCTAAAGAGAGATCAGATCAAATTGGGCGACCGTTCACTGTTCCAAGAGCTAGCAGAGTTTAAGAACTGCGTGACGAACTACCCATCTGCGGACTCCCACCAGTGGTGTGCCTGTTCAGGCGAACAAGCAGTGAAACCACTGCCTACGGCCATCGAATACTTCTACAACTCGCCCTGGCCATTATCGGAGCCAACGTATCACCACAGCATACTGGTCGCTCCCCTTGCGTTTCTAACAGCTATGCTACCACTGCGGCCTAAACGATACCTTTGCAAGAAGTAAGGAGTTCAAGTCGAAGAACATCTATCCAGACTTTATAACAGGAGAGCAGGACTTCAACTTGAACTGCTGTTGTTGGTCGGACCTGTTCCTGGATAATCTAGCATGGACACATATACATTTATGTAACATTTCATCGAACAAATAAATTCACACAAACATGCTCACGGATCTGTACACTGAGAGTGAAATCTTGCCGAATTCCGGCTCTTAGTGACCATGGCCAGCAGACAGTGTGCAAACTACCGCGTTGACGACCTCGAACGCTGCTTTACCCACCTCGAGCAATTGCCGTACCCCGAGAATGTCCATCTCTGCTATACCGTCAAGTCGACCGTTGAGCCAAACAACATACATATATATACGCCATGCACGGCTTCAGAAACCTCAGAAACAGTCAAGGAGTTCCGCAGCGCTGTCAAGGAGTAACGACTTAGCGAAGACAAAGGGATTCATTATCAATGCTAGTCTTAAATCGTCATTCATACTCTATCCAATGGGGAGACAAGTACCGCTTCTCTCTCACGTTTCGCGGATATCAGGGGAGGTCAAAGACATCGGTGCGATTGAGCTCTCTGATGCTGTAGTGAAGAGTCTGATGCTGGCACCCTCTTATATGTTCAAATATTCAAGAGCCCCGACACAGCTTCTTTGAACCGGGATGGCTCTAACACCGGCACGCAACCATCGGCAACGTCGTCGCCAGATCAGTACAGAGCAGCCATCCTCATATTGATATACTCGCCTCCGGTTATAGGCTCATACTTCTTCGGCCTATCCTCTCCCCACAAGCCCGGCAAGCAATCCACCACGGTCTCCGGATCCACCGTCGCAAAATACGGGATCGAATACCTCGCCTTAGTCATCCTCTCCCCTTCACCCCTCCCACCAACCTCACCATTTCTCAACTCCACCGGCGGCGCCCTAACCCTGTGGATCGTGCTCTTCAACTCATCATTACTCCACCTCATCAGCAAATCCGCGACATTAACAACACACGTCCCCTCCACCGGCGGCGCTGACCGGAAAACGCCCTGCTGGTGCGGATCCTCGACTTCGAGCCCACCGACATCGTCTTGGAAGAGCAGTGTGACGGTGCCGAAGTCGGAGTGCTCGCCTATTCGCCCCTTTTCGCCATCTAGCAATGCTCGCTCGGAGACTTCGGGGTAGTGCAGCAGCCGCAATTGGTTTAAGCTCCGCGCGTGCGACCGCAGTAGATAATCTTCTGAAGGCAGGGATAAGCCTAACGCTATGGCGCGAAGCACGGAGTTGACAAGCTCTCTGCACTCCAAGAAGAAATCTTCCATGAACGCCCGGAAGCCGGGGAGTTTGTCCTCTGGGAGCCAGATATTCGGCTGAGCATCATCGTTGATGTTGCCGCTTTCGAAACTCTCTTTTACGTCCGGCACCGTTCGCAGTTTCTCAATCGATTCTTTGTCGAAGACGTTCTGGGAGACCTTTTCTTGGCTGAGGCCCGAGTAGCCGCGGTGGTGGCTGCCGGAGGGTGGGTGCGGGGCGAGGAGTTTGGTGGACTGAGGAAGGGCGAAGAATTTCTTGCTCTGTATGCAGGAGCACACGCGTATCAGAAATCGCCTCCAAAGCTCCATCTCGGAACAGGGGAAGGAGAAAGGGAGAAGGAGGAAGCTACCCATTGGAAGCATTCATCTACTTTAGCCTGCGGCACGCCATGGTTGGCGATGTACACGAAGCCTACATCTCGGAAGGCTTTGTGGATCTGCTCTGCAGTGCGTTTTCGTTCTTGGGAGGAGCCATGGAGGAAGGGGGCGAAGTCTACGATTGGGATGGGAGAGTCGGATGGTGGAGTGTGCATTTGGGTTGTGTACGCTCGCCGATGAGCTGACCTGGCTGGCAGGGATGGCGGGGTACAGTAAGGCGGAGGGGTCTAAGGTTGTCGATTTTATTGATGGGCAGGGGAACTGACCCTTCGCATTACAGAGATGCAGAGGTAGTCATAAGGGTTCAAGGGAGAGGCATGGTTTAAGTACGTAAGGATCTTACTAATGCTATAATGCACTGTGGGATACGTGAATGGCAGACTTGAGCGCTGGTGCATACGAACTTGCCAGGTTGCTTCAATCTCGGGTCCCACGAGGCGGTGCATGTCCGTACGTGCTGAAGGGGGGAGCTGTAGATACGAGTTCTTTGCGGTGCTTGCGATTGCATACTATGTCATCCATTTCAAGACATCGTTGCGAGTTGAAAGAGGGGTGTAGTACTGACTGCACCAGACATGTAGATTTCCCCTATGCTTGATGAGTGCTTTATCCAAGAGACTTTCAATTGGCAGAAATTGGAAGCAGAAACCTTGGTTCAGGTAACCCTGAGGAGTGTGGGTATTCTCTAATCTTCCCTACCCTGCTACGAGATCCTCTATCCAACTCTATATCCACTCCCCTACCCTCAGATCCATCCAAGTCAGTCATGTCGAGGTGCGCCGTAGGCTCTACGTAACTCGTCCTCCGCACAGCGCGCGCAATAAAGCAATTCAAGCAAATCCCTACGAGCGCGCCTCCTCGAGCTCCAACTCCAGCTGCCGTATCCTCTCATCCTTGTCGCTCCCACCTTTCCTTTCCATCAGCCGATTCAGTGCGTTTATCTCTGCCCTCAGATTTCCAATCAGCTCGCCTTGTTGTACTAGTGTTCTCCCCTGCTGTTCAACCAACGATTTGATGTCTTGGAGGTAGGTTTTGATGCCTTCGGCTGCACCGCTGGCTGTAGGCGTTGTGCTGGGCGCTGCCGGGGGAATCGAGGATGACGAGGTGGATCTGGTCTCTGCCCGTTGATCTAGGGCAGTCGTTGATGGTTGAGAAGCCGGAGGTATGGTTTGATCCCCCCGCTGGGGAGCTTCAGAGTCATTCTCCGGTGAAGTTTTGATCCCAGGTCCTCTGGTCTTCTGTTCCATCTTTGCTGCGAGAGCACTGGGACGTTCAACCGGCTTTGGTATCTCCTCAAAGCTCGATGTCTCATCGTCGGACGATGCCGGGTCGTCACCGTCCGCGAATTTCGACGCCATGTTGGCAATCGATGTCTTGTTTTCCTTCATCGACGGCGGTGGACCCCGTTGCGTTACCGCGGGCGGAGATTCAGCCATGGGCCCTGCAACCTTTGGCTCCTCGCCCTTGGGTGGGTCGATCTTCTGGGCTTCGGGCTCGACCTTCGTTGAGACTGGCCTCTGGGTAGGCGAGACTCCGGCCGCCTTTGACGGCACTTCGACAGGTTCTTCGCCCTCGTAAAGGCTCTCCAGCGAAATTCTGGGAGGTAATCCATCTTTTCCATCGAACCATTCTTTTGCTGACATTGCAGGCTTGAGACCAACGGTTGGAGGGTAGATGTCTTCCTGAAATACTTCGGCCCTGCGGGGAACAATGAAAGATACGGGCTCGATGTAGGTATCATTGACAGTTTTGTAGGCTCGCATGACTTCGTTCTCATGGGTCTGCGGAGGTTAGCGCTGACCTGTGGACCATGCAGACATGACTTACATTGACACCTCGTTTCGGAAGGAATGCCACTCCTCGTTGAGGGTCTGCTGATTTGTGCTCGGATAGGTATTCGAACTTGTCGTTTTGGTATTCGAAGTATCTGATGTTTCCGTCGCTGGATGAAAGTAAGAAGGCGGTGCGCGGAAATGGGCGCCTCGGTCAACTTACCCCTTTCCTGCTAGATAGAGACACTGCGTGCCCTCGTCCCAGAAAGGCATACATACACCGGAGATGGAGTCAAGTAGCCGAAAGCCTCCTATGGGTTGGCGTGGGGCCTTGATGTCCCATAAACCGAGTTGCCGGTCACTCATCTTGGAGAACCCTGTTGTTGCAACTCGGTCGTGCTCGCCCATCCACACTGCTCGGCTGTTCTTGGCCCCTGTATGTCCCTGGACTTCTTGTGCTGGCTTCTCCTGCCGAACATCCCATATCCGCAGCTTTTTATCTCGGCACGTGGTGACCAGTAGCGATCCGTCCGCGCTCCAGGACATGGATTGGACGACGTCGCCATGTTTGAGTTGAAGCTTAGACGATTCGGATGCAACATCCCACAATTTGATGGTGAAATCGCCCGATGAGCTTGCCAGAACGTTTTCCGCGGAGGGATTGAACAGCACATGCCCTACTTTCCTACCCCAGATTAAGTATCAAGTCTGCAGGGCTAATGAGCATGACCGAAGTACCTTGAGTGACCGGTTAACCTGCTCAGCGGCTTCACGTCTTGTGCTTCGTCGCCATCCGTGTAGAGCGTGAAACCTTCTGGCACTCTCCAAATGAAGACCTAGGTAACGGTCAGTAACTCGAACTCCGTTGTTACAGAGTGCGCAAGGCCTACCTTGCCATCGTCGGATGCAGAAGCTATGAGCGAGTCGTCGAATGGACTCCTGAGGCGGATTCAGCCATGTCCTCGTGTTATGGTGGTTTACGAGTGATTACCAGTCTGTATCCAGCACAGGGGCCGTATGTCCTCTGAACAAGGGTATCTGCTCTGGCGCCTTTCCTCGTTCATTCTCTGGTATAACCGCAAAAGCTCCGCCACCGCTTGCCTCCCAATTGACCGAGATGTACTTGGGATTCGCCTATCGTCCATTTAAATTGGTCCTCTGACTGCAACGAGCGTGCGGCAAACCTTGATCAAGTTCGTGTCCCAGGCGTTCTTCGATATGCGTAGGTTATCGTAGCATTGCTCCTTCCTAGTCGGTCTCCCAAACACATGTCCTGTACGGTATGTCAGCAAGCGTTCACTGTCGGCGTACACTGACTTACGATACTTCGACGCTCGCACAAATCTACCAGACATTGAAGCGCATCAGGTACCCGGTCGACTATACACGAGTTTACGACTCCCTGTGAGCATAGTTGGCTGCGTGGTATTCAGGTACAGTTTGTCTGGGATGATGGAGGAATTCTGTTTTAGCATTCATTCGCATTTCGAGGCACTTCGGCGAAACTTCGGGCTACTGAATGCAGCTACAGAGATGGAGGGATCGACGTCTTTGACACTCAAAACATCGTTGTGAAGGTAGTTGTCCTGAGGAGTTATACGGCATTAGATATACTGATTACTCCCACTTCTGGAGCCCCCGGGCAAAGCTTGTACGACTGGACAAAATTATTTCTTTACTGAGCTCCGGTCGAGAACCGTTGTTGTGGTGTTCTCGAAGCTCGGGCTGTAACAGGGTCATGTCGTCGGCTCCACATGACAGCTGCGGACTTACGTAGCTCAGAGCCTCCGACATGTCAACTGCACAATATCTCGTCAACCCCGCCATCACCATCTATTATGCTACTTGCTCAATTGCTCAACGTAGTAATAATCCCAGGGAGATGACTGAGCCAAACAGCTATTACCCGCAAGACACAAGAAGCCCATGCTGAATCTAATGCCCGCCATCTGAAAAGCGCACCGAACTTTTCTGCCCCTTTGGAGAGGCACCGTGATGCATTTCACTTCCACGCGCCGGCTACCAAGATAACAACTAGGTAACTCAGCTGGCATAGTGTTGCTTTCCTGTGTCTTTCCTGACTCGATCAATAGCTACACGGTCCTTCTCCGATATCGCGCTGTCTCACACCACGCTCACTTCGTTCATAATTACACTCTCCACAGTCCATGACTCATAGGCCGTTCTGAAACGGTTGACGGAGGGGAAGATGATAAGGCAACAATAACAATGGTACTAGTAGTGGTTACACAAGAGCGCCACAGCGCGAGTGGGTCGTTAAATGGTTTCGAATTGCGGAAGATACGGCCGGTCACTCACTCGTCGGATGCGTCTGTGCCTCGGCAGCTGCAACTCCAGCAGCAGCTTCTGAAGAAGTGCTGGGTGCTCACCAAGCGAGTGAAGGTGGAGATGCCTCAGCTGCACCTCGCGGCCCAGAAGAAGAAGCCAATAACCAAGATCAGCCAAACGTCACAACTACCTGCTTCACCGCCTGAATCGCCGACTGCTCAAAGCCAGCAGAGGTCTCGAGATAACAATGACGAGACCTATGATATCATTGAGACATTAGAGAGGAAGAGGAAACAACTTGATGACCAGATTGCCAAGTACATAGCTGAGAAAGACGCGGAGTACAAGAGATTTGAAAATGAATTACGAAGCAAACAGGGGTCTAATAACCTCCCTTCGTCAAATCTCGGTAGAGATTCAAATCAAGAAGCAAATCATAATGAGCGTGTCGACCACGTGTCACACGAGGTGGCCCCACAAAGCCAAAATGAAGGTACTAGGCGGTCAATGTCTGAAACATCAGCTCAGAAACATGAACGGGATGCTGCCTCCGTCACGTCATCCACCCAGTCCAGCGCGGACGGGACACCGGCACATGATCGTGAAAAGGATTTCCGAGGCCTGTTTACGCCAAGCTATCTCCCCTTGTTAGATAGCCGAAATTACAGGCCTGATGCACCGCGCAGGACGAACTCGGCACCTGATATCTCCTCCGAAGTCGGCGTGGGGGACGATATCAGAACGCCTAACGCCGGCAATATTCCTCCGCTTAAGGCGGCGGCCCGTATTAAACCCTCAACTTCACCTCCCAAACTTCCTCGCACTCGGTCCTCTTCGTTGGTTGAATCCCAAGCAGCAGCTTCAGCACTCAAACAGCAAAGAAAGTCATCGCGTGCAAAGAGAGTTTCGTTCAACATCAACAACAAAATTCTTGCACCTGCGGACAACATTGAAGCACGGTCCCCACCCTCATCTGAAGCTGTCAAGTCACTGTCTCCAAGTCCATCACCGTACGGTCCAGTTAGCACTTCATCTCCGCACAGTCTTTCAGACGCTCCCCTTGCAGCAGCAAACCTGCCACAGCCTACTATACCTGATACTAATCAAGCAGCAAAGAGTGCCTCTCAGTCTTCTGGCATTCGAACCGAAAGTCCAGACGGCAACAGTGAAGCAGGAAAAGGTGAAGATACGTCTCAGGGTTCAACTCTGTTAGCAATAATGGGTCCAAAGCGTAGCAACGTCAGTGCTTACAACAACTCGAATCAACTCTCAGTAAGTCCCTCCACTTCCAATCTTACGTGCCGAGCTTACAGATGCAGTCAATCCATGAAGAAGAGGATTTGATGTTTGGTCTGGACGATATTGAACCGAAGGCAAAAGCTCCAGATACAACTGAGGGCCCGCAGGTAAGATTTTCCCACTTCAGCCGAGTCGATTGAGCTCCGCTAATCATTCTCATCTCATGCAGGCCTCTGGAGATCGTGCTTCGCACTCGGGGGACCCCCAGACCACCGAAACCCAGTCCGCTCCTGCCGACGCCGCGTCCGTAACTGCTGGCGGTGCTGACGCCGATGCCGCCTCTCCTTCATCGGTTGCTGGGGGCCCCCAGCACCCTGTCGCCCCCTCTCCGCCTGTACCGATCCGCTCGCCAACTCATCGGCGAACACACAGCGTTCGTAACCTTCCATCACCTACTGAGGGGGCCTCCCGTAGGTTATCAGACAACGAGGACTTTTCCAGTTTCGTCGGCGGCATTCGTGGTGGCTCCGGGTATGATCCCAGCGACCGAAATTCTTATGGGTACCCCCCGAGTGCAGGTGAGAGCTTTATGGAGCGCCATTTCAGACGCAATAGCAATGAAAATGAAGGCCCCAGTAGCCCTGTTACTCCTCGTACAAGAAGCGATAGCACCGCTGAGAGAGAAAGGAAAGAAGCTGACCGTAAGCGCGCTGTCGATGAGCGTGAGAGTGAGGAAGACTGAGTGCACCAGTGGCGTTATTTTCTGTGGGTCAATGAAGTATGATATGCTGCTGGGGCACGCCGGATGATCATGAACGGTCGAGAATTCATAGTGCGCAGGCACGATTATGAAGTCTTCGTTTTGTATCACAGAGCATCAAGGGATATAGTACGGGAGTATTCCGGATGAGTTTCTGGCCTTTTCGGCTTTGAAGCTTGGGTAGTACTTTCCATCCTTGTATCGTAGCGAACATTACATGGGGATATTCTGAATACGAACTTCTAGATTTCTCTCCTACATCAGAACTCACTCCTATGCGGTGAATCTATCATAATCAAACCCCGTCCAGCCTTTGCTCCAACCCAAGATACCTCAAGCTGATCCTTCATCGCAGCCCACCACACCACAAACTCCTTCTTCGCCTCCTTTAACATCATGGCGCCACAATCGCACTTCTCCCGCTCGAGCAAGCAGTCCCATACCAGATCGACACGCGTGACGGCTTGCTTCACGCCCGCGAGCACGCGCGTCCGCATGAACTCCATTTCGTTCTTCCACCGCCGGGACAGGTTCTGCAGCCGGATCTCCTGCGCTTGAGCGAGGGTCTGCTTGATGCCATAGGGGCCGGTGAATTCTTCGTCGTCGTCTGTGCTGTTGCTGTCGTGCTTGGATATGCTGCCGTTGATGAGCACGGTTTCGGTGGAGTTGAGTTTGGGCTTGAGTTTGCGGACAGATGCGTTGCTGTCGGAGTCGGAAACTGGTTCGAGGAGGCTGTCGTGCCGCTTCTCTCCTTTACCGTCCTTCTTCTCCTCTACATCTCCATCGAATTCGACGACGGCATGCTCGGTCTCCACCGCAGAAGAGTCCAGCCTCCAGTCCTCCAGCTCCATCTCCTCCTCCAGCTCGTCTACGCGCTCCCAGGCACAGTCCGCCGCAGCCGCAGCCTCCTGAAACCGCAGGATCAATTCCTCGAGTTCGGTGGGGAGACGGATGACGAGGTCGTCGGGCGTGAGCCAGCGCGTCTTGTGCTCAGGCTGGTACACAAAAGTTGGCGTTTCAGGCTCTGGAGGGAGAAGAGGCCGAGATGGGGAGTAGGAGAAGGATGCGGATGCTGAGGAGCGGCGGCGCGAGTTGGAGGGGGAACAGGAGGAGAGGGTGCGTGAGCGGGATTGGGAGGCGGATGCGAATTCGGAGGACATGTAGTAGGTGGGAGACGGTGAATACATTGTTGTGGAGGATGCGTTGCGTTGTTTGAGTGGGTAAGTGCGATTGATGTATAGGTAGGTTTTTCAGGCAGCGTGTTGTACTCTGCTAGTGCGCGATGACCTCGAGGTGTTCAGAGGAAAGAAGACAAGGCGGAACTCAACGGACGAGTAAGCCTTTTGAGGTATACGCGAGGTGTGAGCTAGTCACGAGCCTGATTTGTGTGACTTCTGTGCTACTCGGCAATGTTAAGTGTGAACGCGAGACGCATTAACAAGGCTGAGATTGAAAGAGTGTGAATTGACCGTATGACCTTGATGGTTTTACTACATTTCTGCTGAATTGATGGCTAATACTTATTCTGCTGGAATTGTATGGAGGAAGGCGATCATCGGCATCGGTTTCACGTGTCAGTTGCCTCGTATAAGCTGCGCCATGCTTGCGCAATGAGTTCAGCCCACACCTCGCATTCTGCCTTACCGTGTGGTACCTTGCAGGGTCTCCGCAACCCCATACTGTATCCTTATGCCTATCAAGGTACATCCCACAACCGGATTCGGACGTTTGCACTTGTGGTATTTTCTCGGAGAAATAAGCCCGTACCAGCATGTTGCTCCTGACGCCGTTGCGAAGGAAGCAATTCCAATTGCCTAATGACCCGAGCTATTCAAGCCTACGAAGGCGTGTTATTAGCAAGAGGAGGTGTCAGCACATAAGAGCAATGACAATATGATGATTCAATGGATAGCCATAATATAGTGTTAAGAAAGGACGACTCACCGTTCGATCAAATGCAATCCCGATGCCGTTTCCACAACAGTGCTAACTTCGCCGGGTTTCAGCGCGAAAGCCGCGTCCTCGAACTCTTTTTGCATCTCCTGCCTGCCAAAGAACCCTCTGATTGTCGAGTCCACATCAGCTCCCATACCATCCACTTGCTACGTTATGTCCAGACTCACAGATCGCCCCTCTTCCTCGCACTATTATCATCACTCTCCGTAACCGCCAACTCCCCCAAACTAATCTCTCCGCTCTTTATCCTCTGCTCATGGCCGCGTATGATCCGCATAGCCTCTTCCTTACTCCTCGTAATCTCCGCCTCCCTCCAACTCGCCGGCCTCCGACTATCTCTGTGTTTGACCAGTAGATGCGCACCCCGAATCTTGTCGCCGTTGCCGCCAGCACCGTCAGATCTTACGTGTCCTGAGCTATGGTGTTTGCCCATGAAGACTTTTAGCTTTTCTGAATCCGTGCCCGCGGGAGGCTCCCAGCGGGATTCTTTGGTTGTGGGATTGAAGTAGTAGGGGAGATTTTTGGAATTCGAATGTCGGACTTCCCAACCATGGGGAAGGCCGTTGTCAGACTATGAAGCATGTTAGATGCCCGGGAATGTTGCATATGCGGGGTCAAGTAGGAGAGATCTGGGTCGTAATGAAGCGTGCTTGTAGATAAGACTTACCATAATGGTCGCGTTTCGCAGAGTTAGTTATAGGTCAATGAGGGTTCTATGGACTTTCAGATTGATTGCTGTATGCGGGACGAAGGATCTGAGGGTAATAGTAGGTAGTGAATAGAGAGACTGAGAATCAATCAACGGCAATCTGCAGGTCTGGCGCAGATCAAGATGCAATTTCCCCCACCTGGGCAGCAACAGCTGCAAGGCACAAGTGGGGCAACCTTACCTTACGTAAGATACACCGTTCTCGGTCTAGCTCGCTTGGTCATTTCAAGGTGTAGGTAGGTACAGTATCTACTTATTACGATCCAACTGCCGTCAACTCTCCAACCCTCTACAACATCAATACTCAACTGAAGGCGCGCAGTTTCTGAGCTGCTGGAATCCACAACTGACACGAAAGTTTTGTCGTCCTGAGATCCACGCGTACCACCTGTAATACACATTCCATCACCGCTGTCAACCAGCGTCTACGCACCCACATCCGCCTGAGCCATGTCCGCCTCTCCACGTTCGCCAGTAGATGACCAGGTCGAAGAATCTGAGCAACCAACGAAGATAACATTCAGATTTTGCAAGGAATGGTATGTGGCAATCATTCCTGTACATGAGCAAGAGATACTGACAAGTTCATTAGCCTGAACATGCTTTACCCCAAGGAAGACCGGTTAAACAATCGACTCATGTTCGCTTGCCGGACTTGTCAACATAGCGAACCAGCACAATCCTCCTGCGTGTTCCGGGAAGACATCAACAGCACAGTGGGAGAAACGGCCGGTATCACGCAAGACGTGGCGCAAGATCCAACGGTTGGTCTCCCCGACTTCTGCACCGTCTGCGGCAATCGGATATTCTGCATAACATGCGGTGAAGAGACGGAGAATGGATTCTACCTAGAGGTGGATGATGAACAGGTTGCAACGGGATCAGGAGGTAACACAGGTGGAGGAGGTGCAGTAGGAGGAACAACCCTTGAAGAGGAGAGCCAGATTGAAGAACAGCAGATCGGAAAATGATGCACATGTATGCACATTTTCTCAGTATCTTTGCTAACTTCAAAGGTTTAGCTGCCGAGGGCGAATGCGAAATGCCCTAATCCTCAATGCGGCGAGAACGAGGCAGTGTTCTTTCAGTCTCAGCAGCGGGGTGCCGACACTGGTATGGTAAGCTACAACCTCTTCCATCAATATTTGGCTAGTCATTATTCGGCTCACGATGTTGCGTGTTTAGAGATTGTATTACGTCTGCTGCAGCTGCGGTACAGTCTGGCGAAGCCAATTGGAAACAGAGAAGGAGTTACCGGCGCAATCATCAAATGTTTAGCTTAGATACCAACTCAATGAACACTTTACCGCTGCTGCTCCAGACACCGTGTCCATCCAAATGCAACCAGTGCGCCACAAACGAACCCGCGTACAACCGTCACTATAAGTGCATTGGCGCAAGTGAGAGAATCTTCGACCATTGTTTATCCCTCAGTTCGGCGCCCACGATACCTGCGTGCACCTAATGTCAGCCTGCAGGATCCACACTCACTATAGCTTACTGCATCTCCTGCGTCACTTCTGGGTGCGGTGTAACATCGTTTGTCTTCTTTCCCATGACGGACATACCATTTAACCTAGTCCCAATCGGCTCCCCCGCCTTGTTTATAAGCACACATGCATTATCATCGAACTTGACCACACTTCCATCAGGTCGCTGATACTTCTTCGCCGTTCGAACGACGACCGCGTGCCGTATGTCGCCTCGTCGTACTTTGTTGGCTGCGGAGATGGAGACGGATCCGCCAGGTCCACTTTCGGGTCCAAAGGAGCGCTGCTTCTGTACGACTACTATTATGCGGTCACCTGTGCCGGAAAGAGAGTCAGTCCATGTCTCGCTGACTTCTTAGATCTCAAGTGATACTGTTGACAATAAAGACGTACCCACTTTGGCGGCTCTTTTCATCCGCAGGACTTTGGCGCATTCAACGACAGCAGCTCCGGAATTGTCGATGCAGTTGAGCATCGTCTACAATGAAGCTGTCAGCAACACCAGTGCTTTCTTTCTTCCACACAATATCTGACCTTGAGCTGAATCATATTGCTAGCGTGTAGCTCAAGACGAGCCAAACATGCTTGCGCAACAACTGCAACAAACTATTTTATGAGCGTGCAGATTGAAAGTCGTTTACAGATGAAGCACGAGCGATGGGCGGCGGACCGAGCCGTTTTCGGCGGCAGCGCCGGAACAACGCATGTCGTCCGTGCCCGCCCTGATCCCCTGTACGTGCTCCCGGATTTGGCAGTGGTGTATGCGCCTCATGTGAAAGATCCTTTGTATTACCGCCCCAGGATGACCGTCATCAATGGGGCTGTGTTTGCTCCTGTGAGGTTTTCACCCCTATACAGGTGCACAATCTCTCTTGCATGTTGTCAATAATGCATTCCGACATTGGCGCGTCGGCGTCATAGATCCCTATTATTGTCCGTTTCTCTCTTCATTCCTTACCCATTGAGCACGTCAAGACCAGCAAGATAATATTCTCACGTCCGGAGCTCGTGCTCTTCCTCCAACCATGGCACTCGAAGACAACATGACGAAAAAGGAGTCCTTGACACTCACTCAGCTTGCCAGCTACGATGATCTCATTACGGATGCCCTCGTGGATCGTGTTCGTAGCATGCTCTGTGATATATCAAGCCGGACAACGCTGATTGCATTCTAGGTGTACTTCTGGACCGCCATCCGGAAAAATCGCTCCAGGTACTTCGCAGTGCGCGGCATCCGAGAAGAAGAGGTTGCAGCCATCCTCCGCCAATCTGTCATTGTGGAGAAGAACCCTGGCAAAGCCACAGATCAAGTACTCCAACTTCCTGGCATCAGCAGATACTACAACAAACTTGCCTCGGAACAGGAAAAGGAGCATTTCCGCCGGCATCTCAGGAAGTATGTGGACATCTACTTGCCCAACTGTCCGTTTGAGGTGTCGACGACGAATCGCTATACCATCGATACTCAAGAAGCATCCACGACAGCGCGCAAGGTTATCAAGAAAGGCGATATCATCAAATACCTCAGCGGCATCCAAGTCGCAATGACGCGTGAAGAAGAGAAGAACCTAGACTTGACACGCCGAGATTTCAGCATTGTCATGTCTAGCCGGAAAAAGACTCCTTCACTGTTTCTGGGTCCGGCTCGATTCGCCAACCATGATTGCAATGCCAATGCTAGGCTGTCGACTAGAGGCGCTAATGGAATGTTTGTACTTGCGGCCAGGGACATTGAGGTCGGAGAAGAGATTACTGTAACCTACGGAGATGACTACTTTGGCGAAGATAATTGTGAATGCTTGTGTGCTACCTGTGAGAGTCTACAACGCAATGGCTGGTCCAGTGCGGCTAAGGAGAGGGATGACGAGAACAAGGCGAATGCGGCGGTTGAGGATGTGACCCACCAGGACGGACCTTACTCGTTCAGAAGGAAGAGAAAGTATCTGTCTGATTCTAACAGAGCGTCGGCTTCAATGACTCCGGAAGCTGCACCGCGGAAGAAGAGGAAACTGGATATACAAGAACGGGGAGGTGTAGGACACTTGAGAAGGACCCCGGAAGCGGCACCTCTTATCAAAGTAGAGTACAGTGATTCAGATACAATCATACCACTGTGTACGGGTCGGCCTCACAGAAAGAGTTATGGGCGCAATCTGAGAACGTCCGCCGCCGCAGAATTTCTCCGCCTGGCGAAAAATCGCCATGAAGATGATAGAAGGGACACGGACGGAATACAACCAGACATCGAGCGGGAAAATCGCTACAAACAACCAAAGCCATCCACGACTGCAGGCACTAGCCAACCTCTCCGTTCTAACAGGCTCGGGTTAGCTCGCAATCTCCTTTCGCATCTAGACGCAGATGCCACAGATTCGTCTTCGCCGTCATCGTCAGCCCTCGACAAATCACACGCCTCAACGCCTTCCACACCGGCGACCTCCGTCGATGATGAAACAATTGTTGTGCAGGCGAACCTCGGTGGAAAAGTTGAGTCCGGGTATAAGGAAATGCTGACTGGAGCCGTGTGGACGGGCAGCACTGGATCTACCTCTGCATCAGGCGAGGAACAGTCGGAGCAGTGTGAAGATAAGGCAGATGATGCTGTTTCAGAGATATCCGATTTATCCGAACTCTCAGATGGCTGGATCATAGACGAAGTCGAGCAGCTCGTACGTAAGAAACGGAAACGCGGACGTCCTCCAAATAATGGCATCCGCGCTGCGTCAAAGAAGCTCAAACCGACGAAAGAACCCTCGACAATCCGTGTCAAGCAGGAAGAGATCGCTCCTCTAATACAGCTTGATTCAGAGCCGCAGGAAACAGAAGAAACAGAGCAAACAGCCACTCACCCTGCACTGGACTCAAACGACTCGCAAGCAGCCCTATCCCACCACCGCATGCCAGGCGACTACACCCTCAACCCAATCCTCCTCACAACTCCCTACTCCCGCTGGGTAACCTGCCGCACCTGCGACAACTCCTTCGTCCAGCAAGATGCCTATCTCACCCGGTCCTCCTGTCCACGTTGCGAGCGCCATAGCAAATTATACGGCTATGCGTGGCCGAAGACCGACAAGGAAGGGAGGGGCGACACGGAAGAGCGTGTTCTGGATCATAGAACGGTGCATCGGTTTATCAGACCGGGCGAGGAGAGAGAGGAGAAGAAGGGCAAGGCAAAATCGAGGGCTGTGTCTGGGCTGACTGTGAAGGTAGAGGAGTATGAGGCCAGCATTGCAGCCAGCCCTGGCGGTTTGCAGGAGGCCGAGCCTAGTAAGAAGAAAGGCGTTAGGGGCGGAAAGAGACGGAGAACGGAAGTGTTGGCTGTTGCTAGTGCTAAGAAAGTGGATAAAGAGCTGAAAGCTTCTTCGGAGAAGAGAAAGAGGGGAAGACCGAGAAAGATCAGGGAAACGATATGAGTGCACTTGGTTTCAGCCATTGGATACTTGCCCGCCAATTGCGCGGTTGGACTACCAGCGTTTAACCTTGTCAGATGAGCACTGCCAGGCGCAGCATCATGTGAGGGCAATGCCGCGTGAGAACGGAGGATTGTTCGGGCCTCCGTAGGAGCTTTCTGGACTGCACGAACTATTGGGAAGGCGCAGCTATGCTGACCAAGGAGTTTGTATTAGAACAACTTGACATGTAATACATATCTAATTCCATCTAGGAGCGATATGGCATTATAAGGGGCCGATCAGCCTCTCATTGAAAGTTTGGAGAAACTCGGAATAATTATCATGGTATATGTGACTCAACGTTCCTGACCCGGGAAACAACGTCTATCGCAAGTACCCTCCATGACAACCCCGTGTCCAATTTCCCACTCTCACACCGAGTAAAATCTGAAAAGGAACTTCTATGCCCCTGTCAATACCATGATCCCCGCGGCATGAAAAATGAGGAATTATTGCTACTTCCGGTACATGTATCCCTCACCAAATCTGCTACACAGCCCCCTCTGATGCCTAGACACCTGTTCCTTCCCTTCTTCCCTTCTTCCCTCTCCGGCTACTCCAACAACCCCCTTCCAACATCCCCCTTCCAACATCCCCCTTCCAACATCCCCCTTCCAAC
>JAGFMK010000213.1:0-51517 GCA_021030975.1 Lichenothelia convexa | reverse complement strand
GGGCAGTGATGGGGGCGGGGAGAGAGATTTGGACGAGGATGTGCCGGAGGGGGAGGATCTGGGGATGGGTGTTATGGATGAGGATGAGGATGATGTGGATGAAGATGAAGATGACGAGCTGCTGGGTGAGGAGGAGGGAGAGGGAGAGGGTGCTGGGGAGAGGGACTTGGATGACGATATGCCGGAGGGGTTTAACGCGGAAGATTATTTCCAGGAGGGTGAGGATGACGACTACCTGGACGACGAAGACGCGGATCAAGCTAGACACACGGAGGGTACTATGCCGCCGCTACAAACGGAAATGGAAGTAGACCGCGACCTCGACGCCTCCCTTCCAGAAGCAGGTCACCGCTGGCAACACACGGATACCGAGGTCGAAGGCACGAGCTCGTTCCTGCAGCCCTCAAGTCAACAGCGATATGAGACTGTACTTGCTGAACAGCGCAGAGCTATGCAGCAGGCAGCGGTGAATTCTCGAGGAAACGGCTCGATAAGGATGAACGCCGGAAGAGCGGGCCCTGGCAGCCCTCACGTGGTGACTCCGACTGTGCTGGACAGCTCGTGGATAGGAAGCAGTCCTGCGTTTGCGCGGACGACTGATTTACCAGCGGGGAGAGGTGGAGGAGGAACAGGGAATGCGTTCAGAGATCGACTGATGCGGGAGGCGGGTAGGAGCGGCGGATGATACAGTTGGGTGTGCATAGCAAATGGTGCCGACTGGCTTGTTTATCTCATACCAAGTGGATTCATCCGTGTTGTTTGAGCTTTTGACTGTTTGTCACGGTAGTTTACAAGGTAGCTACAGCGTCACTACAATAGCATGAGCGTAGTATACACTGCCGAAGGGAATTCGACGACATCAAATGAGAGCGCAATTGAAGCGCGTAGATAAAGATCCCGCTGGATATTGCTATAACCGCGTTCAGTCAACGGTAGGATGAGATGTTTGTTTCTGGACATACCTCACCCGGTTCTCCATAGACATCACAACCTTTTACTCCTACTATTTTGATTTCAAGCTCCCAAATATGTTACGCCAGACACAGAGCCTCCGCTTGCAAATCAAACAGTTTCCACATTCATGCGACCTTTCCCCACCGCTCATGCGGCTCATCTCCCAATCCTCACGCCCTTTATGACTTGCCCTGCTCCCTCCCTAAAACAGCCAAACATACCAAAACAAAAACGCCACCGCACCGATAAAACCCACCCAAACCTTCCACCCAACCCCCGTCTTCTTCGCCATCCTCAACATCCTATTCATCGTTCCCCTCAACCTCACCCTCGTGTTATCAAACGAATCGTTCATCTTCTCCGCCAGCGCGGTCGACGAGCGTATCTCATCGCCTATGGATATCGTTATCTATTTACGACACTAACCATCAGCATTGTCATTGTCTCCTTTGCCACAACCTTCTGTGATTCCTCGCAGCCCTCTGTGATAGCCCCCTGTGCTATGCTTTGATGTCCTTTGCTTTGTTTTACAACTGGAAGTGGGAGGGGGAAGGCGGGAGAACGTGGCGAAGCATAACGTACATCCTTCAACATCCTAACCCTCTTACTCATCCCCTCCAACTGCTCGTCGTTCTGGCTCTCCAGCTCGCTCAGCACCGCATCGCTATACTGGCCCTTGCTATTCGGCGTTGCGCTCCTGTACCCTCCCATCCCTGCTCCTGCTCCCTCCATCCCTGCATCTCCCATCCCTGCAAACCCATCCCCGCTGCTCCTCCCCTCGCCACTTCCTCCACTATGCCCATACCCCGCTCCTCCTCCTCCTCCTGCTGCTCCTCCTGCGGCATACCCCGACCGCCCAGGGTACGCCCCAAACGTCCCCGCGCCGCCAGGATCCGGGCCATAGGGTGTCGAGTCGTAGGGGCTGGAGTGGGGATAGGCTTGTGAGGAGGTTGGGCGGGGAGAATGGTAGGCGTGGCCGTTTGCGCGGACGGAGGACGGGGCGGGGGAGGCGGATGCGGCGCGTTTGTTACCGGCTGTAGTTGTGCTGGTTGTGGTTGTGGTGGAGGTGGAGGAGGAGGGGTAGGCGGCGAAGAGGGTGTTGCGGGAGTCGCGCTGGGCGGTGGGGAATCTAGGTTTGTCAGTAGTGGTAGAGGATAGCATATATAATGGGGTTGGTATGAGAGGTGTACCTGGATGACATTGTGGGAGATTGGCGGAGGTAGGAGTTGGTGAGGAGCACGACTAGTCGGGGACGGCGCTACTATCGCATTGTTGTATACTTTTCTAAAAAGCAGAATGCTCTAGCCGACCATGAATTGCTGGAACGTATGAACACGGGGAAGTTGCTACATGCTGGCAGCTGTCTGAGTTGAGATGATGCGGTACGGCGGACCGTAGAAGCCCAGTAGTGCAAGGAAACACATTGTAGGAAAAAAGCATCAGCAGGCTTACATACGGGAATGGAACAAGCAGCAAGAAAGTGCGTAGCGGCGGATACCAGAGCAAATGTATGCTATGTGAACGGTATACTCTATGTCTACGGCTCCATTTCCCTTCATGCATAGTAAATCCAACTCATTTTAGGATAAGATTGTGTAGCAGTTCGCCAGTGACATACATCTACAGTGAAGAAGATCTATAGATCCCACCCGAATAAGTTCTCACACCTGTACTCGATATGTGCCCCCTCTATTCATCCTTAACACCACCCCTACTCTTCTTCTCCGCCTCCTCAATACTCCTCTTATCACTCTTCACCTCCCCACCCCCCGCCGCCATCCCCGCCAACCCAGCCGCCTTCCACGGCCTCTTCAGATCCCCATTCGCCGGCTTCCCGAACAGATGAATCTTCTGCAAATTGCCCTCGAACGCGCCCTTCAGCGGGATAATCGACTGGATGAGCAGCGGGTTGGTGTATTTGAGGTACAAGTGCATGAACGCCATCATGCCAACGCCCATGAGCTGCGATTTGTAGAGGCCGCGGAGCTGGCTGAGGTCGTAGGCGTGCACGGTCGTGGTGATGAGTTTGGGCTCTTCGGAGGAGCCCATCGCGGCGGGCTCGACGTATTTGAGCGTTGTCATATCTATTCCACAAAGGCGTCAGTAACTCTTCTGCGGGCACAGCGTGCGCCTAGTCCCAAGCACGAGACTATGACGTGGACCGGAGAGCAAAGCGCCTACCTTTCTTCTTGTTGATCTGCTGCTGCGTGTACAGATATATTCCGATTATGATGATGTTGGAGATTACATAGCCGGCGCGGATGTAGTTGAGCACGTTTGGATCCTCCCATGGTACCTTCTTCGATGCTTGCATCATGAAGAGGATGATGAGAAGGTTGGTGCTGCGCAAAGAAGTTAGTCAGTGCTTGCTCATTCACATAGCTCGGCTGCCAGCTACTCACATCTGAGGGTTGACCATCTTGGGCGGCCGCTGTTTGGATGTTTCGAGAGAGGAGTGCCTTGCGCTAGCAGTGACCTTTCTTCAAATTTAGACAGTCTTATGGGCAGTTCGTTGGTGAAGTGTAAGGGTTAAGACTTTATGGCAGTTATGGTCAAATCTTTTACGTTATCGAGGCGTCCGAGCGGAATCGGCTCGAGGCAAAAGTTTTGCCGATGGCGAAAAGAACACATGGCCGCCGGAGCCACACAAAGGTCCGCCGACGAGCCCCCCAAAATCAATATGTACGAGAGCTCCCATGCAAGCCTGTATTATAGAGGGAAGGTATGTTGAGAACATGATGAGATTGTATTACTAATACGACACCTCTCGGTGCGCAGTTCTCTAGACTACATAGTGAGCACTGCTATCAGGCTCAACTTTTCCACCATCGTCAGATCGTAAGGAAACAACTGCCAGTCATGATATGAGAAAAGTGAAACAGGTGTGCACACATGAGGTGCTCCCAGATATCTATCGCTCAAACTCCGTGACCACATATCGCCATATGAACAAAGGAAACTGCCACTGCTCGCTGATTGACTTAGTCAACTTCCTCCACAGTTGGACCGTCGTCGCCGCCAGGAGCACGACCAGCACCAGCACCAGCCCCTGGGAAGCCACCGCCCATACCACCTGGCATACCGCCCATGCCGCCTGGCATGCCACCCTCACCACCTGCACCGTAGAACTTCATCATGATTGGGTTGGCAACGCTTTCAAGCTCCTTCTGCATTGATTCGTACTCGTCCTTGGTGGCTTGCTGGTTCTCGTCGAGCCAAGAGACGACTCTGTCGACCTCGGCCTTGAGTTTCTCCTTGTCACCAGCATCGAGCTTCTCGTCGACTTTGCTGTCCGACATGGTGTTCCTGAGGGAGTAGGCGTAAGACTCAAGACCGTTCTTAGCACTGATACGTGCAGACTCGGCCTCGTCTTCAGACTTGTATTTCTCAGCCTCAGCCAGCATGCGCTCGATCTCCTCCTTGGACAGACGGCCCTTGTCGTTGGTGATGACGATCTTGTTCGACTTGCCAGTACCCTTCTCAACGGCAGAAACGTTCATGATACCGTTGGCGTCAAGGTCGAAGGTGACCTCGATTTGAGGAACACCACGAGGCGCCGGTGGGATACCAGTGAGTTCGAACTTGCCCATGAGGTTATTGTCCTTTGTCCTAGCACGCTCACCCTCGAAGACTTGGATAAGCACACCAGGCTGGTTGTCGGAGAAGGTAGAGAAGGTTTCGGATTTCTTGGTAGGAATGGTGGTGTTGCGCTTGATGAGAGGAGTCATGACACCACCAGCGGTCTCGATACCGAGCGACAGCGGAGCCACATCGAGGAGAAGGATTTCCTGAGTCGACTTCGATGAAGTGTCACCGGAGAGGATGGCAGCTTGGACAGCGGCACCGTATGCGACAGCCTCATCGGGGTTGATGGACCTGTTTGGCTCCTTGCCGTTGAAGAAGTCTGACACCAACTTTTGGATCTTGGGGATACGGGTCGAACCACCAACCAGAACGATTTCGTGGACAGAGGCCTTGTCGATCTTGGAGTCGCGAAGCACGCGCTCAACAGGCTCCATGGTTGATCGGAAGAGGTCTTGGCAGAGTTCCTCGAAGCGGGCCCGAGTAATGGAGCTGTAGAAGTCAATGCCTTCATACAGGGAGTCGATCTCGATGGAGGCTTGAGCGGATGAGGAGAGAGTGCGCTTGGCCCGCTCGCAAGCCGTTCGGAGACGTCGAAGAGCACGAGCATTGCTGGTAAGATCTTTCTTGTGCTTCCTCTTGAACTCGGTCACGAAGTGGTTGACCAGGCGGTTGTCAAAGTCTTCACCTCCCAAGTGAGTATCACCTGCAGTGGCCTTGACCTCGAATATACCCTCCTCAATCGTCAACAAAGAGACATCGAAGGTACCGCCACCCAGGTCGAAGATGAGAACGTTTCGCTCGCCCGTCGCCTTCTTGTCCAGACCGTAGGCAATGGCGGCGGCGGTAGGCTCGTTGATGATACGGAGGACGTTAAGGCCGGAGATGGTACCTGCATCCTTGGTCGCTTGACGTTGTGAGTCATTGAAGTATGCCGGGACAGTGATGACAGCGCTATTGACGTTGCCTCCCAGATATGCCTCCGCGGTTTCCCTCATCTTGACTAAGATCATCGATGAGATCTCCTCAGGTGTGAATACCTTTTCCTCGCCCTTGAACTCGACCTGGACGGCCGGCTTGCCACCCTTGTTAATGACCTTGAAGGGGAAGTGCTTGATGTCTGCTTGCACCTCTGCATCGTCGAATTTCCGGCCGATCAAGCGCTTTGCGTCGAACACGGTGTTTTGGGGGTTCATGGCGACTTGGTTCTTTGCGGCATCACCGATTAACCTCTCGGTGTCGGTGAACGCAACGAATGAGGGCGTCGTCCGATTGCCCTGGTCGTTGGCAATGATCTCGATTCGGTCATCTCTGTAGACACCCACGCAGGAGTACGTGGTACCCAGGTCGATACCGACAGCTGGTGCCATTGTGTGATGTGATATAAAGATAGCAAGGTGAGTCTTTGAAGGCTGAGGTGATGATTATTTTGAGTATTGCAATGAACTCTGGGATCGAGGATGAGGTTGCGATTTGTTTGTGTATGAAGAATGGAGAGCGGAACTGGCGTTGTGGTTGAGTGATTCTTATACCTCTGTAAGGTGCGCTGTAGTCACTGCTACGAAAAATAAAGTGGGGCATCGATTCTGGAGGCTTCTCTGCTCGGAACAACGATGATCCGCAGCCGATGGATACAAATCGACGATGATGGACATTTCTACTTGATAGTAGCAGCGCCGCGAAAGCGCCGTCCTAAGATAACTCGAGAACAGTCTTTGCCATTCTCCTCGACGTGGAAAGCTCCATTGGTGCCACGAAACGAAATTTCCTACTTCCCATACTGTTTGGTCGTTTAACCGGGCTGCCAACGCTGATGCGATGACGCAGATGTGCGTTGATGGTGCATTGAAGTTTCGCATAACCGATCGGAGCAACCTCCGTTGCGGCAACTGACTCTGCATGATCGCCACGGCTCAGCTGCCTGTCAATAACTTCGGCTCTCACACTACAACTGCCGTAAGGAGATAATTGTAATGATGATAATATTGTAAATACTCAGTTGCTCATCGTACCGGGTTTGAAGAACGAGACTGCCTCCAAAAATTCAAAGTCATGCTCTTCTGCATTTTGTGCAGCACCTGCCGTGCCCGTGCCCCGAAACATAAGTCTAGTAACACACCGACGTCTCTAAAGTGGCCATCGTCCAGATACTTATACAACATTTGGGAGCCACGTAAGCAAGGCCGTCATGAGTAAGTCACCGAAGGTATTACATGGTCTCAGTAGCTTCGCTAGTGATGCCATTGTGTAGTACTGGCACGCTGACGAACACTTTTTGAAGCCACAGAAGGGCCTCGAAGCATTCGAGGGCTGGAAGGGCCAGTCTCCCAACTCGTTGGACCTCGATCAAAGAGCAATATCCTGCAGCATGGTCAAAGCGTAAACAGCTTTATCACTTCCGGGTCATACCAGCGAATACAGTCTGAAGGCCACACGATCGGGAAGGGTGAAATGGTACCGGGCTGACTTGATGAATGGGTGTAACAGCATAGAAGTAACTGCGTTTGAGGTTACTCTTCTAATGAACTTCGTGGCGTTAACGCTAGCCTCAAGCTCCTCATCCTTGTTCGCGCGCTATTCCTCTGGACCTGAGGAGCGCTATCACAGCTTAGCATTTCAGCCGTGCTTAGACACAACAGTTGCACACTCGGGCTAGTTGTACTCAGCAAGACAATTTTGCAGTATGCAAGAACCTCCGGTGATGCAACATATTTTGCGAATAGGACAATAAGGTCCTATAGCGACACTGTGCGCTTGGCTTGTTTTTTGCGGCTTACTTTCCCGAGACACTGATGATAAGTCTTCTTGAATGGTTCGGCATCACATCACTTCAAGACTAAGCGGACGCCAAAGACTGCATAACTTGCAATTTCCAAGCTTTCACACGGAATTATGGTCTATCAATGCTACCCTTTTGTATACGCACAGCATGCCAGAGGGGCTACCGTATGACTAAGAACCACCGGTCGATGGAGAGTATTTACGGTTGAAGAATGTTGTGGGAGTAACGTTCTTCAATTGCCCTTCTTCGCATCCTCTTCCTTGTTCTTCGGCACGCTGACCAGATTTGGTACGGTGACGGCATTGAGACGTTGGAAGGCCTGCGTTACTCCTTGTCAGCGCAAGACTACCTTGGGAATATTTCCAAATGCAAAATAGTCCGAGATGAACATCTAACAAGGAAAGCCATGGACGCCCATTCAGGGCCTTATATACCACACAAAGCTCCAGGTCCAAAACACCCAGGCTTCGGCATAGTGCATCCACCACAAAGGACTGAACAACCAGGACAGACTCACGATTGCAATGGTACTATCTGGCAGCTTTCCACCCACTTCTCTTCCACTCTCTCAATCGCCTGGCCATCAGGAGTTGTGAAGATATTCACCACGGAGCTAATGGTCCGCGATTTTCCGATCCCTTTGATCACATAGCGAGTCTTGAGGTTCATAGTTATAGTATTGCCCGAGGAATTGACTTCGTGGGGCAGACGCTCTATTTCCGAGAACGAGGTTTGAGGGCATAGTATGGACCTTCTTTAGCACAACCTCTGACGCAGCATTACATACAAAGCAAGAAGGAGCACGGTGTATTTCAAGAGGTTAGCTGGCATGGACGCAACCATTGAGACTCGTACTGCTTCCTACCCGCAGCTATGGTCAATCGGGTCCTCAAATGGCCCCTCATCGGACCATAGTTCGAGCTTCTCCAGCGAGGGCCGCCCTGCGAAGAGGTCAAGAACGCTCCCGACAAGCGTCTTCTGCTGTGAACTGAGTTCCACGTCGGAGGCTGTCTTAATGTTGGTGTTCTCAATATGGAGGTCATCGGTCGTCGACATTGTGCATGACGGTGGGTTGAAGGCGAAGGTTGGCTTGGGGCTGTGGAAGAATGCGTGGCTGGGTACATGGAGGTATCGAGGAATGAGCTGTCTCATGAATCGCTTTCGGTTCGCAGATGTACTGACGGGATTGTGCAACTCGAAGGGAAACCAATGTAGATGTTTGTGCGGAAGCGGGCACTTGTCCTTGACATATTTTAAGTCAACTGCAGATGCAGGGAGCTGCCACGGACGCTAGGCTGAGACAGTGCACCTGCGACCTTGCCACGGCTTGATCAATCGAATTATCTCCGAGCACGCTTGCACATCGAATACCACTTGCACCTCTCAGTTAGACGACGTATTTAATTAGACCAGTCATACTGAAGGCTTCCAGTAAGTCTCATGGCCAATGTTCGTGCTGTCAAGCTGGGGATCGCGCCCACCCTTGATATAATACCTTCCACCGGGCGAAACATCACTAGTCGCGGGCTCATTATTGCGCAGCAGCGCGTGAGAGTGCTGAGGTTCTCCTTGCACCTTCGTAGAGGATAGAAGCAAGACAGAAGTCAGAAGCGATATGTGAGAGCTAATATAATGTATCCACGTAGCATTTTGGTAATGGGCGACCGCCTGAGACTTTCATCGTGTTGCGACGGCCAAACAAGCGCCGGGTCAGCAGATGAGCCTCTACAGTTTTCTGAGGCAAGGAGAAGTCTACTGCCCGAGGAGCATCACGATATGCTGACACCTAACGCACCCACGGCATTCTGACCATGCTTCCGAAGGCGTACGTCCCAGCCAAGCTGTACGATGCACCGGCAGACCTCAAATCAATACATTTTGGTTGCGGATAAGGAAGAACGACAATACATCGATTGAAGAGTAAGGTAATAATACTTCATCCGCTCGGCGTAAACAATCGCTCCAAGGTGTTGCCAAAGTCATGCGGATACGCCTCCGCACCTCAGTATCAGCACTGAACCTGTCGCATCATGCACCTTCTGCCTGAGTTGAACGATGTGAAATTAGGGAGGCAGAAGGTCCAAGGTCCAAGTCCTTCCTTGCCCAGCTGCTTCTTTGGCGAATGTGTGAGGTATGCAAAGCCTGCCCTTGTCAAACAGTTGCAGACAAGAATAGTGTCATTCTACCAGCAGCGTCATGATAACCAGTCTACATAAGATTGACCGCTACACACTAAGATGCTTCCCAATTCTGCCATTCAACAACCCAAAAATTTGCAGATAGATGCCTTCACAGATGGATCAATGCTTTGTGTAAATGCAGTCGATTGCTCTTGCTCTGCCCAGCCTGTGACGGGGTGACGTAAGTCCATGTGGTCTTGGCAGGTTCTGCTCGCGTCTCGTCTGGGGAAGCGAGCCCCTTTTCTCTGCTCACTCTACGCTCTACACTCTACGTTCAACACGCACAGACTACAAGCTACAGATCACTGATCAGTCAACCTTCAAAGCAATCAAGTTCAGTAGTCACTTCGTGTCACTCTTTAACAATTACAATGGATCTCAGATACACTCAGGACCTTCACTATTCTCAGACCGCTCCTTCTGTCCATATGTGGCTTACGCTGACCGTCCTTGCAATGTCTCTGATTCGCCACCCAAGAAGAGGAACTACCCGAGCAAAAACAAACGGGAGTACATCCGTTCTAAGGTCCGAAACAATGAACCTCTAACTCATCTCGAGCATGAGGACTATGATAAGATGACAGCTGGCAGAGGTGCCCATGTCCCACAGCAAACGTCAGCTCCTCGACACTACACTCCTGCACCGGAGCATAGCGTACCTTCCTCCTCTCAAAGCAATTACCAACCAACTGCTCCATCGCCGTACTATGGCAATTACCAGTCGGCTGCCCCTCAACCTATCGGATACTACCCGAGTCCCTCTCAACCTCTATCTCGAGTAGACTATCCTACAAGATCTGATGGTCGTACGCATGGCAGCGGCGAACAATACAATGGTGGTGAGCATGACCGCCGCCCAGGTTGGTACAAGGCTTGCGATGCCTATGGCTATGCCCCCGGTGATGCCTATGGCTATGCCCCCGGTGATGCCTATGGCTATGCCCCTGGTAATGCCTATGGCTATGTCTGTGATAATGCCAATGGCTATACCTGTGATAATACCTATGGCAATGCCCATGGTAATGCTTATGGCGTTGCCCGTGGTAATGCTTATGTCGCCGCCCGTGGTATTGCTTATGGCAAGTCCTATGGCAATGACTATAGCAATGCCATTGACAATGACCGACGATATGAGCCTAGGTATTTTCAGGGCAGCTTTCCTGCAGGTGAGGCATCTGCTCCTCCGGATGGCCAGCACAAGCCCGGGATCAAGCCAGAAGCTGATGACTTTGACTACGCCTCAATCAAGCGAGAAGACGATGGCTTTAATTGCCCCAAAATCAAGCGAGAATATGATGACTTTGATGACTTCTATAGTCACACGCATCACTCTTCAAAAAGAATCAAATCCGAAAAACATGATGAAAATTAAGTACCGAAAAACAAGGGATCTACCTGCTTTCTCTCGCTTTGCACCTCTTTCATCTTCAAGCGATATGGCTGCACGCCCTATGCGTTGTTCAATTCGCCTTTAGGTAATACTGCTGCGCGTCCGTAATCGTCTCTTGATTCATCGTCCAGTAATATCACTTCACGTCTGTATCCGTCTTTTAATCCAGCTATGCTTGCAAAAGATATTGTCCAGTACTCTAAGTCTCTATTTCAGGGGTTAGGCGTTAGTGCTTGTATGTTGAATGGTGCTCATGTACCACATTGTCGGGAAATTGTTACGCCAGTTGTAACAACCCACACTGGTCACATTTACTCGTACTCCAATTGTGGCAATCCGCACTGGTTCATTTACTCGTATTCCGGTTGCGGCAATCTGCACTGGTTCACCTATTCGTACTCCAGTTGTGGCAACCTGCACTGGTTCATTTTACTTGTACTCCACTTGTGGCACTCTGCACTGGCTCACCTACTGGTACTCCAGTTGCGGCAACCGCACTGGTTCATTTACTTGTACTCCACTTGTGGCACTCTGCAATGGCTCACCTACTGGTACTCCAGTTGCGGCAACTCGCACTGGTCAACTTACCTGTACTCCAGTTGTGGCAATTGGTCTATTCAGTACAACATCGGTGATGTTTTTGAGCTGCTTGCCGGAGCTCTTGCTACGCATCACTGGCGGCACCTCGGTACAGCAATGCTGGATCAGCCGGCCAAGGGCATTCAGCCTCAGTTATCTCCTTGTGTTGCTAGCCAAAGCTCTTGCTATGCGTCACTGGCGGCCTCCCGGCAGAGACTTTGCTGGATCGACCGTGGACTTTTTTGCTGCTCTCCATATCTCTTACAAGCATCACTGGGGCCCTCATCGTAGGTCATTGCTAGATTGACCGGCCTCGGGCATCCAGCCTCGGCGACTCCTTCCGCTACTTGCCGTACCTCTTGCGATACATTACTGGCGGCCTTCTGGTAGAATTATGCTGGATAACCGGCCCAGGGCAACCTCTCCGGTCTTCGAGATAATAGCCCCACCTCTTACAGCTCCCAGAACTTTGGCCTTGAACTGCGGCAGTACTTTGCTAAATCACGCGTTGCCGCGCAGCGTCGTCCGTCATCCTCCGCTTATCATCTCTTGTTGCAGGTAGCACCTCATTGGACGGAATGCAGTAATACTTCATGAACAACCACTTGACGTTCAGCTTCGTCGCTACCAGTTTCGTGCATCGGACTGGTTTGTCAGTATCCCGTCTAGTTGGGTCTTTACCTGTAACGAGAACATAGTCACCATCAATATTTAAGCCACCTCTGAAGAGAGCTTCGTCTCCGTTGGCGTTATGCTCATGCACCCTGTTACGCTCTTAGTTCTGGTGGGCGTAGAGTAGATTGGTCATCGGGAGCTCCCAATGGGCTAACCAGCTCTGGTATCAATACACAAGCGATGGCCGCTTCATGACTTCGAGAGAGTTATATCCGGTGAGTGATAGGCTCGACTCCCTTTCACTGGGCTAGTTTGCTCATCCTCATCATTACAATTTGCCGGGTGACCACTCCTGGTGCGTGACTCCCATGATTACTCTTTGCACAGGCATCTCCGTTGTGCGACAAACGTCCCATCGAGTGAGGGCTCTCAACAAATATGATTACGCTTTGCACAGGTATCTCCGGGTGTGTGACCGATGTCCCACCGAATGAGGCTCTCAACAAACATGATTGCACTTTGCACAGGCTTTCTCGTGGTGTGTGACGACGTCCCACCGAATGAGGGTGTTAACGAATATGATTACCGCTTGCACGAGCATCTCCGAATATATGATCCACGCCACTCCGAAATGAGGTTCTCGACGAACATGATTACACTTTGCACGGGCATCTCCGGGTGTATTACCAAGGTCCCACCCAGGCTGTTAACGGGCATTGACTGCACTTTACACAGGCATCTCCCGGTGTGTGACACACGTCCCACCAAATGAAGCTCCCATAGAACATGACTGCACATTGCCTACGGAGACCCGTGGCGAATTGACACTGCTTTATGAACATATGATGATGGTCTTTTACTGCCTACGAGAATTCGTCGCGAATGACGATGCTCCATGACCTAGTGATGGTCTTTTCCTGCCCAACGGAAACCCGTGGCGATATGATACTATTACATGACCGCGCTACGGCCTCCGTGCTATCGTCCTTTACTGACACTTTCGCTTCAAGCGGGAGGTCGGCGAAGGGGACTTAGCGTAGCAACAAGATCATGGCCGACTTTGCTCAGTTGCGAAACTCCAGCAGCCGCACATCTTAAGGTGCCAAGAGCCCTCAGTCTGCGATCCGCGGAAGCGAAGCGCACGTTTCTGACTTTGGAGACTGCTACGGCGAGCTCATGCATTCGGCGTCCGATGTTCCACGTTTCTCACTTCCCAACTACGGCTTGGCTCTACTTCTTCGTGAGCACGCCACCATCGACGACGAGATCTTGCCCCGTCACGAAGCCCGCTCCGATCATGTACTCCACCGCCTGTGCGATATCTTCTGGTCTCCCTGCCCTGTTGGTCGGATGTTGATCGACATCGGCATCGCTCATCTCCGGCCCTTTGCCCTGCTCATCCCCCTCTTGGCATTCATGCATCACCTTTATCCGGCCTGGAGCAACAGAGTTTACTCTGATACCCCATTGCGAGCCACTTATTGCCATGGCTTTGGTGAGACCTTCCTGCCCTGCTTTTGTCGCTGCGTAGCCTTCTTGGTTGGGGTCACTTTGATGAGCGCGGAACGACGTGATGTTCACGATACAGGGGCCGGGATCCGTAGCAGGATTGTCATCTCCGACCTTCATGTACGGTATGCATGCTTGAGACACGGCGAACGTAGCAGTCAGGTTCGTCTCGACATATGCCATCCACTGCTCAATCGTATCCGGGTTCTCCATCGTCTGCTCGTCCTTCCACTTGGGAGAGGAGATGCCGCCGTTGTTGATAAGCACGTCGATCCGCCCATTGAAGAAGTCTGCTGCTTTCTTCACGGTCTCTCGAATGGCGCCGACGTCGCGGAGGTTGCATATGGCGTACGAGAGATTGGAGGCATGCTTTTTCAGGTGCTTTGTTGCCGTGTGTTTGAGCTCCTCTTCATTGACGTCGACGAGGAAGACGCGGTTGCCGCCTTCGAGGAAGTGACGGGCGAGACAGCGGCCTATGCCTTGCGCGGCGCCGCTGACGAGGATGTTTCGAGACATGGTGATAGTCTTCGTTAAGTGGATGTGCTTCAGGATTCAAGGCAACAGTGGCTAGAGTACTGGGTTCGCAGGTGTTCGCTCGGCGTTGATATTTCTGTGAAAAGAGATTACCATGTTTGCGGATAAGACTCCGTACATGCAAGTTTTTCGAGATACAGGCGTGATGACAGGGAGATGCCGTCACTGTACACCTATAGCTTAGACCTGTAGACATTGTTCAGTCAAGCTAAAGCTACAGTATACTTTGATAAGTAGTATATCTAATGTCCGAAAATTTCACAAAAAATGTGAACAGTAATAGCTTTAAGATGTACAAAGTATCCTCGGGGGCTGTTGTAACGAAAGATGCCCATTTCATAGGTCACGTGCGGGATCCGCTAGTTGCAAAACCGGCTCCGGCACGTTACGAGCTTCTATCCTGAGCGTGCCCTGGGTGTATATTAATCTGGAGATCTTATCGCTCATTGAAGTATCAATAATGAATCCATTATTATCTGGCTTCCATGGATGGGCTAGGCCACTCGCTTGTACAATGCATTTCCATTACTTGAGCGCTAATTTAATGACTTATCTCGAAGCCATTGATATACGACCGAGAGATCCTTCCCTTGGTAGACTTCGTCAACGGCATCATACACCTCTCGAGCCGTACCGGCCAATGCCAACGCAATGCCAGACGACTCCGCCCCAGCCATAGCCAGTCGCAGGTCCTTGTTTATTATGCTCACTGATCCTCCGGGTTGATATCCCTTGGACGCGGGCGCGCCGTCCACCACGCCAGGAACAGGATTATTCACTGCCATTGGCCAGCAATAACCAGTAGACGAGTTGATCAGATCAGCCAGGAGCTTGGGATCAAGACCCCACTGTACTCCCATATTCATGGCCTCGGCTGTGGCAATGTTGTTGATGGCTAGAATGTAGTTGTTGACCAGCTTGCTCGAGATACCTGCGCCCTGCTCCCCCATGTGCCAGGTCTTCTTCCCCATCAGTAAGAGAATAGACTTGATCCGCTCAATATGCCCGTCTGGCTGCGAGGATGCACCGAACATGAATGTCAAGGTGCCTGCTCGAGCGCCTACGACTCCGCCTGACACGGGAGCGTCCACAAATCGGCCCCCGAGTGTGTTGTGAACGTCATCAGCTAGCTTTCTAGACGAGGGCAGGTCAATCGTCGAGGAATCAATGAAGAGGCGTTCTTGCTCCAATGGCGGGAGCTTGCCGTGTTTGAGAATTGAGTGGTAGACGCTTGTGACTACTTCTGGCGACGGAAGACAGGTGATAAGCACGTTCTACATGAATAATCATTAACCACCAAACTGAGGAATTGGGAGCTCGACCGAGGAGGAAGGTAGAAGGGGGGCAATTGTTCCTACTTACCGACTTTTCAGCGACCTCCCTCGCGCTCTGGGCAGTCTCGACTCTCATCCAACCAGCCTCCGCACCACTGCTTTCCGCTGCTGCCTTCGTCTCCATAACAAATTGCTTCATCGTATCGCTATTCACATCTAGAATGACTAGCGTGTTGGAGGCGGGCACCTTCGCGCGGAGGTTCTTAGCCATGGGATAGCCTATGGTCATGGCGGAGTTTAGCATGTGCGCAAAGCGTCCCATCCCAAGGTCGGGGAAGAACACACCCATATGGCCCAGTCCGATAAAACCCCATACTGCACCGCTCATACTGCTGGTTACAAGCCACACGTAACGACACTATAAATGCTAGACAAGAAATGTATGTCCTGATGGTCGTGAGTGTTCAAATCCTTGATTGCTGGAAACTGAGTACAGGAATGTGTATTGCAATTATAACATCCGAGGGTTGCGGAAGCAGCCAAAGGAGAGAACGGATTTTCCAGTGACTTTCTTACAACTACTATGACAATGACTGTGACTTTTTATGTACATTTTTCAGCAATGTAGCCGGAGAGAAACGACACTCCTGTAATTATTCTATGATCGCCAGCGACACACGGCTTTCTGTTAAGGAGCCGAAAGTGAGAGCTTTTTGCTAAGTTGGCGAAGAGGAATGTAGTCTCCTGTAAACAGCCGATGATTGCCAAGACGAATTGGAGTGTCAAACGGCTTTTTGACAAGTAACTTAGCCGAGTGAAACAGCCGCCTGAGCCTTTTGCCAATTAGCCGAAAAACAAGAGCTCCTTACTAAGTAGCCGAAAGGGGTGTGCCTCCAGCTAAGTAGCCGAAAAAGACACGGACCTTATCCGTCAGCGGTGCGTTGATATTGGAAAACAAGAACAGCCTGGAACAATACACAGTCTCCTAGCGTCTAAGTGAGGACTTCGACTGAAAACAATCCTAGTTCTAGTATATATTTCATAGCGTTTGCGATTCTTTGGCTTTGCGTTCTGTGAATCAACCTCGACCCTTCTCATACATTATTTGGTGTCTGATGCCATTGCGTGGCGCTCGAACTTAGCTTTTCCTTTTCCCCAGTGTCGTTGTTACTTCATTGACCGATCAAGCGCCTGGACTCCTTTGACACCTGAGACCGCCGAAAGCCCATTGACCAGAGCCGTGTCATAGGGAAAACACATACAAAGAAAACCATGGAGCGTAGCGAACAAGAATGGGCAGACCTCTGCCAGAAGGTGAAAGATCTAGTGCCCGTGGAGATCGGGGAGGATGCATGGTACTTGGTCATTGTAAATATTATCAACCATAGCTCCCACAACTCCTTCTGATGATCGTTCTTTATCAGGCAGCCACCCTAGCTACATCACCAGAACCCAGCTCTCTAGCGTCCTTCTACACCCATCTCACCACAAACGATCCATATTTCTCATCAGAGAAATCTAAAGATCGCCTCTCCCAAAGACTACGCGATGTCCTCTTTAAACTCCTCTCACTCGTGGGGGGCCCGCAGGTGCTCTGTGCGTTGATGCCGTTAGCGAAAGCTGAGGGAGATGTGGAATCGAAAGCCAAGTCTAGCACGTTGAGCGACAAATGGTTCGTATACTCCTCACTCTCGTCCTGTTCAACCCACGTCTACTTACTGACAAGTCATGCCGTGACAGGCGAGCCGACAAAATGAGCGTACCCGCGATCTACGATAGAGGGGCCAAAACTATCAACACAATCTACGGACCCAGTCTTTTGCCAAAGATCTTCGACTCGTGGGGCAGCCACAGAGAGGACATGAAGTTCGTTGAGATATTCGGGCTGTACGGTCTCTATCTCTCTGACTTTGAAGTCATGACACCCCTCGAGGCCGAAGCCGTCGTGTACTCTTCGGTTTCCTGTCTGGGATTCGGTGGACCAGGTAACTGGCACCTGAGGGGGATGGGACGGTTGCTGGGTGCGAGGGGAAAGGACGATGAGAGCGAGAAGATGAGGAGGATTGAGGGTCAGTTAGGAGATTTGAGACAGGCGGTTATGAGTGTGGTGGAGTTTTCTGGGGAAGAGTTTGTTCGTAGAGCGAAGCTGGAGAAGTGGGCCACTGTCGAGAGTATGGTGAGGGAGTTCGGTGGTTGGGGAGATGACGAGTAAGTGGAGGGTCATTGATGAGTTCGTTAAATAGTTACAACAGAAGGACCACCGACTGGGTATGTGATGGTGATGATAATGTGGCAGAAACAGTCCTCAGATAATAAGCTAGTACATGCTTCCAATGCTGACTGCAATCTGATCCACGGTGACATCCCAACTGTAGATCTACTGAAAATTGCAGACGTCGGGCCCAGGTAGCCTAGAGTATTGAATGCGGGATCGGAACACCTTCCTACTGTGTGTTATTTGCTAAAGGACATTCTGATGTACTGATACTTCCGAACCTTTCTCCACATATCTTTCCAGATTCTAAACGAGGCTAACGCTACACCGCATGGGGAATGAAGATTGTTTACGTCAAAACATTTGGCAATTCAGATCAACGGACAAAACTCGGGGTGGACGTCGTGCGCGGCTATATGCCGCTCCAATAGGAGGCTAAGTTTGAGCGTTTCCGAGACCAAATTGAATTGCGTTCCTTGTTCGGATAACTGATTCTTCCTTCGTCTCGGTTGCAACGAGACCAAGAAAGTGTTCCGACGTCAGAGAGGGAAGTCGGAAATATTGGTTCGGATGGGGAAAGATGCGGGGGCGGCCTGGGTGTAGATGCCACTTTTGCAACAACAGCATCCGGTCCGCGGTTATATGCCGTCCCATGAGCAAAATCCCGACGCCCCGACCATGACAAGCTTCCCTGCTCCGTTTCGGTCTGCTTTGAGATTGCTCGACTACATAGAGGACGCAATGGCAGCCGTTACTAAGACCATTCTCTGACCATCTGTGGAATAAATATACTGCAGAAGTCTTCTACAAGACTCCCCTGCGCAACTCTTTCCAGTCCTACCAGTTTCTCCTCAGTTTTCGCCATTGACAGGATGTTCTTCCACGATGTGGACACCGAGAAGCGCTCGGCCTCACCCATCCAAGTCGCTGCGGATCATGTAGAGTTGGATTCTTTGAAGGCGCCTGTGGACATCGTGCACAACGATGAGGCGCTGCGAGTTTTTGCACAGGACCACGGCGACGATGCTTGGTCTCCTCAGGAGGAGAAAAGACTCCTCCGGAAGCTAGATTGGAGACTACTCCCCCTTCTATGTATCACGTAGGCACAGTTTCTGCTCCACAAGGCCTTCGCACACTTCGCTAACGCATCATGGCAGATACGGGCTACAATATTATGACAAGGCCATGCTGTCGCAAGCTGTGAGTATTTCCAAGAACCAATCGCAAGTCCCGGTTGCGCAGAGACTGATATTTTCAAGGCTATCTTTGGCATCAGGCAGGATCTGGACCTCAACGTTGCGAACCGATGTAAGCCAGCTTGTCCCGGAAAGACGCTATCCCGGAGACTGATGAGACGAACAGACGGTTTCAGCTCCTCAATCTTCTATATTGGCTTCCTCTTCGGCTCATATCCGTGTTCTCTGCTCGCACAAAAGTACCCAATTGAACGCGTCGCTGGTGGTCTCACTGTTATCTGGGGTGCATGTCTCATGTCCACGGCTGGCTGCACAAACCACCAAGGTCTTTGGGCTCAGCGTTTCTGTCTCGGATTCTTGGAAGGTGGAATCTCGCCAATCTTCATGATCGTTGTCGGAGGTTGGTATCGTAAACGTAAGTGCTGCCCGCCAAGCTACCGTGTCGTGGTGTTCAAAACTAACTGCCGTTGAATGCTAGAGGAGCAAGCTCTTCGCATAGGGGTACGTTATCGAGATTTCTATGATACTTTATCTTCCTCGCTGACCAGTTCTTGGTAGGCATGGTATTGTTGTACAGGCTACGCAGGCGTCGTGTCACCACTCATCAACTTCGGTCTTGGTCAGATCAAAGGGTCTCTTGCGCCATGGAAGTACATGTACTTGGTTGCTGGCGCAATTACAGTCGCCTGGGCCGTCGTGATCTTCTTTTGCCTTCCGGCCGACCCAATCCGGGCCAAAAACTTTACAGCACGAGAGCGCTATATCGCTGTGGCCCGAATGCAAGAGAACAACAGCGGCGTCCGCAATATACACTGGAAGGGATCTCAAGTCGTTGAGTCATTCCTGGACGTTAGGTTCTGGCTTCACTTCTTCATCGCACTCCTCCTGAGTGTTGCCAACGGCGGTTACTCGACCTTCACACCTATCGCTGTGCAGGGATTCGGATTCAACGCCTTGAAGTCACTGCTCCTCACTATGCCAGCTGGCTTCGTCACTGGCTGCATTGAATTAGGCGCTGCGTATGCCGCCTATAAACTCAAGAACAGAAGGTGTATCATTATGTTGTGTTGCCAGGTTCCGACCGCTGTTTCGTCCATCCTGCTGTGGCAGCTTCCGCGCAGCAATAAAGGCGGCCTTCTCTTCGGTGTATATATCCTCGGTTCGTTCGGAGGCACTTATTGCGTTCTCATGGGTGTGGTCATGGCGAACAGTGCTGGCTATACCAAGAGGACCCTGAATGCTGCTGGTGTATTCATTGGCTACTGTGTTGGCAACGTCATTGGGCCATTGTAGGTGTCATCTCTCAAAAGGACTCAAGTGACCAAAAGTGTACTGACCGCGCGATACACAGGGTATTCAATTCGAAATACGCCCCCGCGTATGCTCCTGCGTTTACTGCTGTGCTTGCAACGGCGCTGGCTTGCATGATTCTTATCGCCATCTACTGGTATCTCGCAGTCAGGGAGAACAAGAAGCGCGACGCGTCTGGTATTTTAGAAGGCTTCGACCATGCTTATGAGGACGACCTTACCGACAAGAAAGTGAGTAATTCCCTCGGCGCTTTCCCTTATTCTTTTCAAAAGATCAAGACTAATTCTTCTCTTTAGAACCCACAGTTTCGATATACAACCTAAAGGCCTCTAGTTAGGGGCTTCTGGCGATCTTTTTCACTCGATATTTTTATTTTATGTCGCAGAGAGCGTTGGTGAGCGATCTAGAATAAAGTACAGTATATCAAGCATAGTTTTGTCACGAAAGCCAAGCATTTCAATTGCAGGCTATCAGAACTGCGTTCCTATTATCAACCACAAATCCTTGAAACCTCATGTTATTAGACCTTTTCAGTACGCGAGCGGTGCAAGTAGTATGTATATTATACGGGGCTGCTTTGCCGATTCATGAGAATCAGCTGGCTAATGCAGTTGTTAGCAACGAAGCATAGTTAATTGACTACTCAGGTAGTAGTGTAACAGCGCGAGGTCGCAGCATCACCAGCCATTGGGTCAAGCATTAGGTGCTTGGTGTGTCGACCAACGCACGCTTCAAGGCCTGGGGCCCCGCTGTTGTTATCTGTTGAAGCCTACTATTCCAAGCGAACCCAATACTAGAGTTAGTTGACCTGGCCTACGCGTAACAACGGGTGGGTTAAGGTGGTCACGCTGAGAGGCGTTGACAGTTAGTGGTAACAATATGCAGGAACGAGTCGTTAAAGATGAGGTAATGAGATGAGGTAAGGAGACAAAGCGAGTCGTGGACCGAGCAAGGATTGCAAAATCATGGAGCCGGATCGGCTGCGAATTAGCCGTGAGTTGGCACCCACATTTTCGCAACAGTTGCTCGGGGACTTGACCTTCGCGACCGTACATCGCGATCGAGGTACTTAGTCAGCACTCTTGAGCAAAAGTCGCCGCGGCTAATTAACCAGAATTCGGCGGTCACTCATATAGCCGTTTAATCTGAGGTGGCGGACCCAGTATGACAGCTTACCTCGTTATGGTGGTCGTCGGCTCATAACCCGCGGCTACCTAGAAGTAGGTACTTCATTCTGGAATACACCACAGGTGATTGGTGCCCGCCTCAAGACATTACATTCGAACCATGATCTATCGGCAGTACAACGCCAGGCTATGTGATCTACCGGAAGAGGATCGGAAGCAGTCTCATGGGGACTGCCAATGGCTATCGTGGCTGTCGTTCTTCGGTCCGGGCTTGCGAGGAACATACTTAAGCGGCAGCCTTGCCCGTGGCCTGATGAACACAGCAACTGCACTGAGTTGAACGTCGTTTCTATTATTGAACTTACCACTTCCCCGCACCAGATATCTTTGACAAACGCCAAGTGAGATCAGCTGAAAACCAAAGCGATGCAGAAAAATGTCGACGCAATCGTTGTTGGTGCAGGCTTCGGGGGCATTTACATGTGCAAGCAATTGATCGACCAAGGTCTATCAGTCAAGGTGATTGAGGCGGCGTCTGATGTTGGAGGTACTTGGTATTGGAACCGATATCCCGGGGCTATGAGCGAGTTTGTTGAATCAAGCCCCCATATACTCCCCGTCGCTGATGAACAGTAGCACCGGGTCTCACCTGTATCGCTATTCGTGGGACTTGGAAGACCTCCGCCAGTACCCATGGGGACGCACCTATGTGCGTCAGGCGGAAGTCTTGGCATATCTACAGCACGTTGTCAAGCGTCATCAACTTCGACAGTACATGCAATTTGACACGGAACTCATCTCGGCCTACTGGGATGCCAGTTGCAACCTGTGGCTGGTTCGGACGAATACTGGTCAAGAGCTTAGAGCAACCTACCTCGTCACTGCAGTCGGCCTTCTTTCTAGGCAGAATTTCCCGAAATACCCAGGCATTGATCGATTCAAAGGCGAGCTCTACCACACTGGCTCGTGGCCCAAATCGCATGATTTCAAAGGAAAGCGGGTTGGAGTTCTTGGGAATGGCTCAACTGGCGTGCAGGTTATCACTGCGTTGGCCGATGAAGTCGAGCAATTGCTGTGCTTCCAACGAACGCCTCAATATGTTGTGCCAGCTGGAGATGTCGTGGCGACGCCGGAGTATCGCAAACAGATCAACGACTCTTACGAGGACATCTGGAAGCAGGCCAAGAACAGCGCATTCGCCTTCGGTTTCGAGGAGAGTACGAAACCTGCGATGAGTGTTAGCAGCGAAGAGCGCGAGAGGATTTTCGAGGAGGCATGGAAGGAAGGCAACGGGTTCCGGTTCATGTTTGGCACGTTCTGCGACATTTCGTACGACGAAGAAGCGAACAGAGAAGCTGCAAACTTCATCAAGAAGAAAATACGGGCCACAGTCAGAGATCCGGTGAAGGCGAGCAAACTGATTCCTACCGATCACTATGCAAGAAGACCCCTATGTGACACTGGCTACTTTGAAAAGTTCAACCGAGACCATGTTGATGTTGTTGACATCAAGGCAACGCCCATAACGCATTTCACGGAGAAAGGAATTGTAACCTCCGATGGCACTGAACATGAACTTGACATAGTAATATGCGCAACAGGCTTCGAAGCTGTTGATGGTAACTACACCCGCATTCCTATCAGGGGCCGCCAAGGCGAAACGCTCAAGCAGCGATGGGCGGAAGGTCCGAGCTCATACCTGGGTGTTTCGGTCCCTGACTACCCAAATCTCTTCATGATACTAGGTCCAAACGGGCCTTTCACCAACCTGCCACCGAGCATTGAGACGCAGGTCGAATTTATCTCTGACCTGATTTCACATACGAACAATTCAGCTCCAGCTCTTATCGATGGCACCAAAGCACCTGTGGTAGAGGCAACAGCTGAAGCGGAGGAGGAATGGAGTGACATTTGTGACAAGCTGAGTGCGAACAGTCTCTTCCGGAAGACTGATTCGTGGATCTTTGGGGCCAATGTTCCCGGAAAGCGCCCTTCAGTTCTCTTCTACTTTGGAGGTTTAGCAAACTACCGCACGGTTCTCGATGGTGTGATTAACGCGGGATACAAGGGCTTTCTGAACGGCCAGACCGTCAATTGATTGTCTTACGGCGCTCGAAGATGGCCGAAAGTTCTAACCTAATATCTAAGAGATTGAAGCGATGGTGATTCTGAGCTATCGATGATGCTGGGTGTAAGGGTTCTGTACAGCTATCTAGTTCTGTTCCTTGTAGATATCTATTATACAGCTATTATTATTATTAATAACTTCGGAGATACCTAGTTACTACTATAAGATGGACTTCGAGCTTTTTGAGATTATTCCTAGATCAAGTATTATAGTATCTGCTTTGAAAAGAAGTTCTATTTAGAGCTTATATATACTACCATATAGACTACTAGTCCCCAGCACCACGTAAGAATGTCAAGCCACGCTGCGTGCCAAAAAGATCCTTGTGATTTGGTTGCAAAATATCTTTGACGAACGAGCTGTGGTAGTGTCAACCGGGGTATCCGCCGAAGAACTTCCCCGCGCCAAGAACTTCCCCACGTGAGATCGGACTCCATCCGCGGGCCAGCATTCCACAAGAGTTGTGCATAGGAACAAAATGCTCAGTGAGACCACAAGTGCAAAAGTCTCCACTGGACGAGTAGAGTCTCGGCAGCGCTGACGCCCTGGTCGGGATCGTCATGAACGCGCTGCGAAGCAGGTGATTGACGCACGACTACCCCGCGGAAGAAAGGACAAAGTAGAGGCACCTCCTCGTTAGTCCACCAGAGACGGAGACCTTGCGAGAGAAGTTACAGACGTCTCAGCAAGTACCGAATGGGGCAGCATGGAAAATGGGACCAACAGAAACCGCCTCAGAGCGTCCAAAGCCTGCAGGAGATGCAATCAGCGCAAGATCAAATGCGATGCAGCACAGATAGGTTTGCCTTGCAGTCGCTGCCAAATGGATCACGTCGATGACTGCACATTGATCAATTCCAAGCGGGGTATGTATGATAGAAAGAACTCGAGAAGGCGTCATCAATCTGTAGACCAACCAGCACCCATGGGTAGACCTACAATACAAATCGACCCCCAGGACGAGCCCCAAGCGAGTTCTACCTCCCCAATTACCATCATGAGCGCAAATGACAGCTTTCGTGGTGATGCCCAGCCCGAGAGCTTGGCTGAATCCTCATCCCTTTTGTCTCAGGGTTCAATTCAGTTGACTGGTTCTACGTCTCCGGAGAACCCGTACGCGGTGGAAGCATCGACTCGTGCGGCAAGGATGCACCCAAACACGAACGCTAGCTCGTTGAAGGAGATGTTCGAAGAGTTCCTGAAACAACAGAACGAAAGCACGCTGGAGAGGCACGGAATAGTACTCCCCGGCGAACCGTCGCCGTTGACGTTCGCGCTTGAAGAGTTTCAACGTGAAAGAAACCCAAGGCTACATGACGTGCACGCTCATATCGGCGAGAGCGCAGCTATGACTGTGATCAAGCAGGATGTGCATCCAACCCACTTGGAGGCCCCTGATATCACGTATCTGAAGGCAAAGGGCGCGTTCGAATATCCCGAAAAGAACACAGCGGATGCCTTTATGAGCGCATATCTTGAAAGGTTCCACCCACTCTACTCTATAGTAAAGAAAGCGGAGTTCCACAGGGCGTACTGCGAACGAAAGCTCCCATGGATATTGCTTCATGCCGTTTGCTTCATCGGGGCAACCTTTTGTGACAACTCCGTGATCCACCAATCAGGCTTCAAATCGAGGGTTGAAGCGCGGTCTCTGTACTATGAAAAGGCAAAGGTGCTATTTACTGTGGGCTACGAGAAAGACAAAATCATCTTGTTGCAAGCGGCCATTATGCTCAGCTTCTGTGGACCTCAGTTGAAGAACTACTGGAACCCGTCCAGCTGGATTGGGTTTGGAGTGACAATCGCGGTGTCTCTCGGTATACATAGGTCCACCGTATCTACAAACGCACACCCCAAAGACAAGGGCTTGCTTCGACGCTTGTGGTGGACCCTTTCAGTGCGAGACGCGTATTTGTCTACCTTGCTTGGCCGGTCGTTCCGAATCAATATGTCTCTATGCGACACAGAACCCTTGTCACTCGATGACTTCGAGAACGACGTAGCCTGCTCTCACGAACACTCTGATTGTAACTGCAAGCACTTAATCATGTACCAAATGCAAACGGCGATACTTTCTCTCATCTTACGAAATATTCTGTATCACCGTGTAGGTCCGGTACGTAGTCTAACAACAGTGGAGGATCTGCATAGTCAGTTAAAGAATTGGCAATCGGGGCTGCCGCCAGCAATAAATTGGGCCCAACATAGCCGACCGCTCCCCACATTTGCTGTAATTCTTAAGATCCTATTCCACTATCACCTTATTCTTCTTCACATGGCGGGACCCAGACAACCGGCGTCGTCTACCTCCCAAACAGCTTTCAACGACATGCCGTCTTTTCCAGCTGCAGAGTCCGCAGCATCAACTATAGCATCAACCGCTGTCACACTCATGACCAGGTCAGTCATATTTGCATTACCACACGAGCTTTTTCCGGCGTTCTTCCTCGCCGGAATTATTCTCTACCGACAAGCACGACAACTCGATCCGGCCGCTGCAGAGGCGGGGCGGGCGGCCCTTGACAATTGCCAGATTGTGCTGAACGAAGCCCACGAATCCTGGGATCCAGGGAACTGGGCTATGCGGATCTTTGAGTTTCTTCTGTCGAGCTCCAGCGGCACAGACGACGTGCAGAATAGAGTCAATCAGCAAGGAATCAATATGGTAGATGAGCCGTCAACAAGTACAGAAGCCAGCGTCACTGAAGGCGTCTATGCCCCATTGACCGATCAACGGTATAATATTCTACCTTCGTTCGACTGGAACGCAGCGCTCGACAAGAACGTTACTGGTGGGTTCGAGAATTTTATGCTGCTGCCCGACTCTTGGCTGGCCGCGGCAGACGACTGGCCAAATTTTAATCTGTAAATACGAAGCTGGGCGATTCATCAGCATCGACAGAGGGGTTGTGACGAATATTGGCTATGAATGGATTGTCCAAGGGGGCTGGTGAATGGGATGAGGCAACCGATCACGGAGAGCAGGTCTAATCGGACTTCGCAGGCGAAGCCGATTGCGATGGGCTGCGTCTATTTCTAACCGGCTTAATCGATTGCGCTAAGGGGCTTAGATGCGACAATTGAGAATCGCAAACCGCGGTAAGGACAGGTTAACGGACCAGAATAACATCTGCCGTCTGGCTTCGCGATTGCAGGTTTCCCTCAAAAATATAACGCAGCGAAAGGGGAAGCACTTGTTTTGAGCCCAAAGCGCCCTTAATAACCCTGAAGTGGCCAATTGTTCTCCCACAAAGTACTTTTGCACCTGTAGCAGCTAATAAGACATGCCGACCCTTTAACGGAATTGAAAGCGTACAAAAACACGATGAAAGCTATACTGTCCAATATTAACTGAATGCTTCAACATGGAGGCTCAACCACAGCTGATTTGATGCTACGACCTCGAGTTCACCTGTCTTCCATCAAGTGCTAGAATGCTCCATTGAATTACTCCAGATAATGTTCCGTTGTCACATCCACCAATCAGGTCATCAAGGGACGCTGAACCATTTGCCGGGACCGGATTTCCTTAACAGTCGGGAACTCGTCCAGCGTAGAAATCGTCCGACTCGGCGGCACGACTTCGACAGGGAGTTCCGCGGTTACTGCAGACGGTGCAACTATCAGAGTGGTACGTTCCGCAAGTGCACACTAGCACCAAAGTCACCGTCGGTCAATATTGCGCGTGCTTGAAAGGAACGGTAAAAAACTTGGATTATCTTACCAGTGTTGGCACGAGGGGGCCATCCCCAGTGAGTGTATGTTTCGTACCCAGAATATTTGTAGCCTTTCCTGCTACAGGCGGAAGAGCAGGCGAAGGTGCCCAGTCCTGAAATGCTGCACTTGTTGTCCCAGCAGTCCGCCGCAACAACGGCGAGCATGCAGAAGAAGAAGAGCGCTTTAAAGCTATGGAAGAGTTGCAGCTTCTGCATTGTTGAATTAACGATGGTGTGGGTAGGAAGGATACACGGAGCGGTAAGTCGATGACTTGATTTTGGATAGTTTCGAGTGTCGCACAATCTTGCTTAGTGATCTCGATACAAACAGCTTGATGGAGACTGAAGAATGGTGAGGGAAAGGAAACGGCAGCAGCTGTTCAGACTGGTATATGTATTTGACGAGTTTGCCGACCCAAGGCGTACTCAGCTTCGTGTATGTTGCACCTACGAGGCTCCGCGTGGCCACGCTTGGCGCACCGCATCTTGCGTCTCAGCCCAAATACGAGTCCAAGGCCCCCGCGTTCTGCAGGTCAGTTGGCTCGCCCTAAATGCAGATGCTGTCGATCCAAGCAAGGCTGGCTCACCTCCCCAAGTACAGGGCTTTGTTCACATCCTCGACGGTCAGCTGCAACTTATCGAATGGCCTCATCGCTCAGCTTCTGCACGCGGCTTGCGCTGGTAAGCGCCTTTCTGCCAAGTCCTAATACGGGCTTACGCCGCTGCTCGACGTCTGCTTGTACACCACCAGCCTGCTACGATGTTCAGCTCAGGCAAAGGCGCATTCGCTAGACCCACTCCGTGTTGCCATGTCCCGTACAATCTGCTGATTACTCGGATGTTCTTCACAGATGAGAGGCTGAAATAAGCTGAATATCATGAAAGAATTACTGGTGTCTTGTAGAGGCTTGCCAAGTGAGAGGATGGGATGTATGTACCGGTTGCAGACAGCTATAGCTACTTCGTATTAGGGGTATTAATTGTTGTAAGGCGGGCAGAAGTCCGACCAGAATTTTGCCGGCCTAACAATCATTGATACTTCGCCTACGAAGTACAATCCAAGTGGTCTTGGCTTGCCCAACATCGTGTATCCCGTTGTTAAAACACTACACGTGGAAAACATGGGTTAATCGGACCGCTCCCGCACCTTCCCCACATTGTTGCCTCCCCCACATTCTTGGCATGTTGATGTTGACTCTGGAAGACATCTCAAAAGATGCGGCTCCTACCAATTGCCGGCGCACTCTTCTCATGCTTGCCTCTTACCTCTTCAATATGCTACGATGCTGAACCCGCTTTCCCATTACCGACCTGGAAACCCCACTCCCGTGCTCTCCGCAAAGCTTTCCATGGAATCCACGAAGCCGTGCAAGATGCACTCTCTGATCCAAAGTACAACACCAGCTCAGTGTCCTTCGAGGTGACATCTTCCGAGCATACTTTGTGGTCATTCCAGCACACAGCCGTGAAAAGAAACGACTCAAGACGCGGCACGCCGAAAGTGGACGGCGATAGCGTCTACCGCATCGCGAGCGTCACAAAGACCTTCACCGTGTTGGGCATCCTGTACCAGCACGCCGCGGGAAACCTGAGCCTCGATGACTCGATACAAGAGTACATAGCGGAGCTCCAGGGTCCGCAGAATGGCACAATACCATGGAAACACATCACCCTACGGTCTCTAGCGAGCCAGCTGAGCGGCATCCCGCGAGAGTGTTAGTGGAGGGTTGCGTATATGCATGCAGGAAGAGCATGTTGACCTGAATACTTTGCAGATGCATTTTGGGACTTTGCCTCCGGAGGCGCCGATCGTACGAAATTTGGTCTACCACCTCTATCGCGTGACGACATACCGGACTGCTGGCGTCCCGGTGGGAGTCTGGCAGAGAGTTGCAGCCGAAAAGGTAAGTCTTGATGTAACAAAGCCTTACGAGAGCTAGAAGCGTAAGGTGAGGGAAGACTGCACGAAGCACCAAGCGAGGATTGACTAGTACGATAACTATACCACAACTCGAACAACCACATCTCATCCAACTTCGTCCCGAGTCTACAATCTCGCGCTCTGCCATCCGCGGTGTTCGTTAAGGGCATTGGAAGTCAGTGGAAATACTGACAGAGCTCCCAACAGATTACCTCCGCGGGATCAAAGGCATGAAGCCTACATTTGCGCCCAATCAGGAGTCGAGCTACTCAAACATGGCCTTCATCCTCCTGGGGCTCGCCCTCGAGAATGTTACCGGGATGCCTTACACGGATTACATGAGATCAGCCATTTTCGAGCCCTTGGGCATGAACCACACGTCTTTTGATAAGCCTGGAGATGAAGACGCTGTCTTACCTATAGGTAGGCATTTCTGGGATGTCGACCTTGGTATAACCAAACCGTGAGTACCCTGTTCCGAAAGCTGTTCCATATTATATCTGCTGCTACATCTGGGTACGTTTTTGCAGTCGATTCGTGCTGGAACCACAGTTGTGCTTGGCACTGGCAATACTCAGACTGAATCGCTCTCGAAGCATAAAATATGCCGCTGTTCGCTTCTGTGGGCCTGGCTCAATCGGTTGCATATACGATAGCTTTGATTGCCAAGGTTCGCTGGAAACCCCCTGCTAACTATATCCAGGACTGGTGGTATATATTCGTCATCTTCCGATCTTTCCAAGTATCTTCGCTACATCTTAACTCACTACAACGGCATCACTCCTGCCCTCAATTGGTTGAATCCGGTATCCTACGCTGGAGGAATGTCCTCCTTCTATGGTATGCCCTGGGAGATCTACCGCACCCGTTCGAAACTGCCTTACACCGATCGGCCCACGACGTTCGTCACCAAGGGGGGAGGCCTCCCAGCTTACTCGTCTATAATCGTGCTGATTCCGGAGTACGATGTCGGCATGACACTTCTCGTGTCTGGCAACCCTGCCTTGCTCCTCCAGCTGGGCGAAGTCGTGACTCCGCCGCTCGTTCGCGCTCTTGATGGCATAGTCCAAAACAAACTCCATAGAAGGTACACAGGGACATACAGAGGATCGGTTGAGAGACGACATGATTCATATCTTAGTCTCGACCATACGCCCCACTCGGGTCTTTTCGTCAACAAGTGGATATCCAATGGTACGGATGTCTTGTCCGCTCTGATATCGCAATACAAAGAGCCAATGATCGGAGTGGACTGGCGTGCCCAGCTTGTTCCAACACTACTGTATCAGAACGAGACCACACACGAGGGTGAGCTATGGCGGATCGTAGTTGTCGCTGAACGGCCTCAAAGTGGAGATCCCGGGAGAGGGGTCTGGGATGAAATGTGCCATACTAATATCGACACTGCGATGTATGGGGGCAAACCATTGTTTGAGGTGGTGTTCTTCGAGGGTGAGAGCGGTCGAGTTGAGAGGCTAGAGTTGACGGGATTCAGACAGACCCTGCGTCGAACAAACGGACCCGAAGACCCTCTGGTCGCGCAAGCGTAGGTAAATGGGTATTAGATATTTGGCAGCCATCGCTCCTGCGACGTAATGTTCATACCAGTGCGCCCTTGCTCATATCCACCTCATCCTTCCTCCTCTCGATCTCCTTCTTCCGCTCATGCAACCTTCTCCTCTCATCCCTCTCCTTCCGCTGCTCCCTGTCTCTCTTCTCCCTCGCTTTCCTCCTCTCCTCTTTCTCCCTCCTCTTCCGCTCCTCCCTCTTCCCCTCCCTCATCCTCTGCCTCTCAATCCTCTGCAACTCTTTCTCCGACAGCACCCACGGTTTCGATAGCACATCCCTCCGGAACGCCGCAAGGTCTCTCCAAGCCCGCATCTCCTCCGTTGTCGAAGGAACAATGGATATCCGTTTCAGATCCAGCTGCATCACAGAGCGAAACGATCCTAGCGTGCATTTTGCTTTTACCACAGTGCCGATATCTAGCTCTTTACCGTCGACTAGGATGTTGAATCTTCCTAGCTCGGAAACGATATTTAGGTTTGATACGGTGGTGTTCGATCCTGCGATGATGTCTTCGCCGTCTGCCCAGCCTTCCTTCTTTCCAACATCATTACCATTGTAGGTGCCGTCCTGCTTATGTTGGGCAATAGGCACGATCCGCGTGATCTTGCATTCCACCGTAGCCCCACTTCCGTCGTCGAGGGTCAAGATGGTGTATTTGGTGTTGATGTCATCGATGGCGACGACAGCTGCAACGACAGTAACGAAGCGGATTGGATGGTTGAGGTGGAAGAAAATATTCTGCCCTTCGAAACCGGGTACTGGCTTGAGAGAGTGGACGTCGGCGGCTGTGAGCTTGACCCAGGTGTTGTAGGTTGGGGAGGAGGGAAAGCAGTAGGCTGGGTAAATTTGTGGGCCAGGCACAGAGGTCATGTCATGTTGGAGGGAGTCGTGTGATATGGCCTCGAAGGGGTCTGAGAGGATGAGATGCGACCTTCGTTCTCGTGGTCGTCGCGATCGTACTTCAGGCAGGGTGTCATTAGTCACGGCACTCATAACCGAATGCGAAGCACGACCAATTTTACTAAAGATTCCCACAACAATTAAATGTATTAATAGGGAGAGATTAATTCAGGAGTGAAGCACGTAGGCAGTCTCTAAGCGCTATTATTTTACTATAGCCTATTTATCTAAGATTTTCTAGTATAATACATGCAGTAAAGGATGCAGAGTCTTGGGTATTGAAGTTTTGGTGGGGCACCATGCAATTATGGGTGCCGCGACTTATGACACCCTGCCTGACTTGCGCTTTGGTCGTGGTGGGGTTGACGCCTGGCTAAGGCGTGGTCACGTGAGATTATCTCTACCACTTGGCAGCGAGGTGGCGAGGGTGGCAGCCTTGTTGCTACCTAGGTAGCCGTGTATTTGGACGGCAAATCATAGGTTCCACTTGCTAGCCTGGAGTGATCGAAATGGGCGTACTGTCAAACCGCGTGAAGCTTCTAGGACATTAGAAAGAGCTGTCACCACGAAAGGAAGAGTTCAGTGGACGCCCTCTCCCCAGACCATACCGGCTAATCCTAAGCCGCTGTGAAACCTTGCGTCCTCTTACCCCAAAGTTTGATGCTGTCTACAGGCTGTCATGGGCCAGCAATCTCACATTTAGCCTTTAAGTACGCATTCAATAATCCCTTCCCCATCAGCCCCTGGTGGCGGCCAGAACTTCACTATTTGAAGCCCAACGTCATCTACCAGCTTCCACCACTGTTTCTCCGACCTCTCCATACCCGAATGCGCCATCATCATGGTAATATCCATGGCAGCCGCGTGCAGCGGGCAGTTTCGATCTGGTAAAATTTTCTCGTTGAGCAAGAGGGTGGAGTAGCCGGGCTTCATTGCAGCAGCAATGTTACGCAAAATCGTAAGAGCGTCGTTGTCTGCCCAGTCATGGATGATGTAGTGCGTAAAGTAGATCCTTGCAGAGGCCACGGGATGTTCGGTGAAGAAGTCCAGGGGCATAGTTTCAATCGAGTTTGTTCCCAGGGCATCAGTGAGCTGTTTTGCCTCCTCTATGACGGTTGAAAGTTCCTGCAATATGAGACGTCCTTTGGCTTGGGGGAAGGCGGTACGGAATGCGACAAGATCATGGCCGTGACCGCCTGCAACGTCCACCAGAAGGATTGCAGAGTCAGCTGCTTGGAAGTGATTTAGTAGATGCTTTTGAACGGGGTACCAAGTCAACCAGCTTGGGCGGTCGCCGCGGTTGCCTTCCATTAGAATATTGAAGTTGAGAAGTTTCTCAGGTTGTAACGCGGTATGTTCAAACCACGTCAAGTCTGTGTTGAATGCACGCTGATAAGGTGTTTGATGAGCATCCGTGGTACATTTGTATTGATTCGAGCGGAAGTAGGGAACCGACGCGGATAGAGCGGGGATGATATCATCGAAACTAAATTCATGTCAGGCAGGCACTGATGGCATGGTACTCTTCTGGTCACGGACTAAAACTTGATGCAAGCTTGACGAGGCGCAGTTGTCATTGCCACTGTCATGGCGTTGGCCTTGTAGGTTTCGATACCAACTTCCTCAACGAATCCGATCCCGGAGAGGATTCTCAGGATGCGGACTGCAGTAGATGTTAGTGATCGGTCCGCTACGAACGATACAACGACTGACGAGGTGAAGGCCTTTCGTGGAATAGCGTAACGCAGCGCAAGAATCAGAGGTTACATTCAGTTCTTGAGGGGAAAGCCGCACATTGAGGTCCGCCTGTACCCATAGGTATCCAAGTTTGTCAAGTCATATTTCACTCTTAAAGAACACCTATGCGAGGACTCTCATCCTGCCCGAGGTGGAAATCTGGGATCAATGCTGTCATCATGCCGACAATATTCTCGAGCCAAGGAATAGGAAGGTAATTGGACCAAATGCATTTAGAGGACGACGTAGACAGACCCACGAAAAGTTCCTCAGCATTACAAGCGGCAGCAAGAGCGGCGGCAGTCTTGGCTGAGCCACCATCGTCTGCAATGAGTCCGAAGAGATTCAGATCTACTGCCAGTCGGACGCAAGTGGTGTACATGGGCTATGCAAGCGTCAGCCGCAGGACGACAGCATGCAGAAATGCAAGGCGTATTACGAGAAACGCATTTTGATAGACGGCATCTTTTGGCTTCTCCAAAGCTGCAACTACTTGGCGTGCTGTCTCTAATGTATTCACGCGAGCGGCTTCATCCAGGGAGTCCCCTGAAAAGGCGGAGGCACTGCTGGCTATCTTTTGGATGAGTGACACAACATGCTTGACATCATTGCTGGCAGACATACTTACGCTTGGGCGGAGTCGAGAGGGAAGGATATAGTGGAGGACAAGGCAGTCTGCATGATGGGAAAAGGTGACGGTGCGGGGCTGATCCTTCGTGAAAATCATAGGCGGGGTAGGGAGTGGCAGATAAGGAGGCACAGGAAGCGGACATCAGCTGAACAGCGTCAATCTCCGTTGCCTCATTTACTCATTTGAAGAAAAGACCAAGAATAATAATGTATTCGCCATGGCGGGATTAACTTATGCATAATCATACGGCTGTGGAGCATGCATCAGATCATCGCAGAGGGCCGCCGATGGCAATGCCATTATTAACGGGAAACCAGGATCGGAGTTTCTTGACCACACCGCGGTCAACAGCATTAGAACAAGAATGCCGTGTGGCCTGCTCGGTGCTGCTGGAGCTTCAAAGGATCAGATTGCCATGATCTTTGGTAGGTTGGGTCATCCCATTCCGACATTCACCCAAGCTGTAGTACCTTTATCTCGGAGGCTCTGAAGTACTTCATCGCTACGGTGCGACCTTTGCGTTTCATGTCTTGACTCTGATGAGTTTAGCCATTCTTCTTACCTTATTCGCCAACTCAAATGGACCCACCTTTTGCGCTTGGCTCTGATGTTCTAACCGGTCGTTTCATCACATGGCATTGCGCTGCTCATCCATGCAACTGAGTAGTACAAGGCGTTAAGAAGTATTAAGAGACAGTGGTTTTAAGTCCCTGCATATGAATGTGACGCAACCGGTGTCGTCTCATTATGGGGACTGTGAAACCTCCTCGGGCTTTCACATGCGGCCTAGATTGATCCATCGACACCAAACCATGGTACAAGCAGGGTCGTTACTTATAATCTATTTTCTAGGTAGAAGACTACCTAGGAGGTGTCAGAGTAGCGGCAAGAGTGACCAAGACACCGCATTCGTCCGTGCACGTTTTCTCTTGGCAGTCTACAGCGCGCCAAGACCGCCAACAAGTTGAACAACAAGTTCTCAAAGTGCCCAGGTGGCATTCCGTTGCGACTAGCCTACAGAATGGGCGCGCCATAAAGGAATTTAGTTCTCATAAGGTACCTGTTGAATGCAGTAACAAAGGTACCGTACTGCAATCGGTGCCTAGGTACCTCTGTAACTGCGTGTTTTGTACCTGTTCCTGCCAGAGCTTAAATTTAGCGCATCGCAGGGGCCAGACTCCGCTCGCCAGTTTTTGTAAAATGCCCGCCAACTTATCTAGCACAAGCTAACTTTTAGAGCCATTCCACTCTTTTGAAAGTCTCTTCGTTCCTTTTATACTGTCGCTCCCTACTCTCCTAAGACTCGAACTGTCCTTTCAAGGTGTCACTCATTGCAATTGACCCTGTTCAATCACTCTGCCTCACAGCCGTCCACGCTCCAAAATCGTCTCTCTATTCGCCCCCAACCGCGACCTAGCCACTCCCAACGCACGTTTCCCTCTCAGCGCTCGTACAACTATATACAGCAGGCTTAATTTCGCTCACACAGAACCAGTCCTTATCAGACACCTCTCAGTTCCACCAACCGTTCTTTGAGACGACAACCCACAGAAAAAAATCATGTCAACGACTGCATTGCCACGCAGAGGCGTGGCCTTCCGACAACACCTCACCGATGCTTCCGTCCCATCTTCCGTGAGCAGTTCAGCATCTGTATCTCCTTCGGACTCACCCACTCAATCTCCTTCCTCCACCTCCCTTTCGTCGCTTTGCTCCATCGACGAGGTCCCTTTGAAGAACCAGCGGGGAGTCCTGCTCGATACCTACGGAAATGAATTTCAGATACCAGACTATACGATTCAGGACATCAGAGATGCAATTCCGGCCCATTGCTTCCAACGGTCAGGAGCAAGAGGGTTGGCGTACGTCGCTCGGGATGTTGTCCTTCTAGGAACGACCTTCTACGTCTTCCACAACTACGTAACGCCAGAGACCATAACCTCAACATCTGTAAGGGCCACACTGTGGGGCGTATATACGTTTGTACAGGGTCTATTTGGTACGGGGCTGTGGGTTCTCGCCCACGAATGCGGCCACCAGTCGTTTTCGCCTTCGAAAACCCTAAACGACACCGTCGGCTGGATCTGCCACTCAGCCTTACTGGTGCCATACTTCTCCTGGAAGATCTCCCATGGCAAGCATCACAAGGCTACAGGAAACATGGAGCGAGACATGGTCTTTCTGCCGAAGACAAGGGAGGAGTATGCGTCCAAGCTGGGACGTCTAACGCACGAAGTGTCAGAATTGATGGAGGAGACGCCACTCGTCACGGCGGCAACTCTTATCGTCCAACAACTCGGTGGGTGGCTTGCATATCTGATCACGAACACTACTGGACACGATAACCACGAGCGCCAAAGAGAAGGTAAGGGTAAAGGCAAGAAGAATGGCTTCTGGTCCGGAACCAACCATTTCGTACCTTCAAGCCCGTTGTACGAGAAGAAAGACGAACACCTAATACTTCTAAGTGATCTTGGCTTGGCAATCACTGCGTTTGTGCTCTTCCTGCTAGGTCAGAAATTTGGCTGGATGAATATGCTTGTTTGGTATTTTGTTCCCTACTTCTGGGTCAATCACTGGTTGGGTAAGCATACCTCGAACTCCACTGCCGGGTCTTTACTTTAACATTTTCTAGTTGCCATCACCTACCTTCAGCACACCGACCCTTCCCTTCCTCACTACGACGCCCATACCTGGACATTTGCCCGCGGTGCCGCCGCTACCATTGACCGCGAGTTTGGCTTCATCGGCCGCCATCTCTTCCACGGCATCATCGAGACGCACGTGCTGCACCACTATGTGTCCACCATTCCGTTCTATAATGCCGACGAAGCTACGGAAGCCATCAAGCCTGTCATGGGACAGCATTATCGGTCCGACACTAGAGACGGACCGTTGGGCTTCCTCAAGAGTCTGTGGAGCAGCGCCCGGATGTGCCAGTGGGTCGAGCCGAGTGTAGGTGCGAAAGGTGAAGGTCAGGGCGTCATGTTCTTCCGCAATAGAAACGGCCTTGGTGTTGCTCCTATGAAGATGCAGGATCCGTCGAAAAGCAAGAAAGGCATGATCATGGGCGCAGAAAGCGACATTGAAGAGTAGACTCGCATTTGGTCCTTAGATTCAGTTGCTTTTCTAGATCATCGCATTGCATAACGGCGTACCTGAAGGGATAGAGTAGGCAAGACTTGTGGAGCTGGGGCATTGTTTGGTGGTTGCAGTTTCACCGCTTCCCTGTGTGTCTTATGCTTGTATGTATAATAGAAGAGAACCTCAGGCTAAGAGAAGTATGAAATAGAGAACCCTATGACCAAGTCGCGTTCAACTCGCTTGTAGTGTGGCCTTCTGGTGCCTCTCTTTCGTTATTAATCCTGAAGAACAGAGAGCGATGTTGCTCCAACAACATCACTGCATAGACGTGACTGCTGCACTTCGTTCCACCGCGGACTGTTTGAACCACTAACATGTTGGTTGGATTACGGACGGTTACTAGTAGCAACGTACTTCTGAGTAATCACTTCTTGGGTTTGCAAGCCCCACCTCTTCTCGCCATCTCACCACAACGGGTCACGCTCACCAGCAGCCCATACTCCTCAGTCTTTACACATAGTAAAGCCTCCCTCCATTGCCCTATAGAGAGTAAAATCACACTCACTAGACAAGATGGCGCAGAGGCCATCGATCCTGGTTATTAACCCCAACTCTACAAGCTCCATGACTTCATCGCTTGAGCAATTCGTCAATAGAATTTACTCAGAGGGTGTAAGTGTACTCAAAGTTACTTAGTATGTCCATACTGTCTTCACTCGCTCAGAACATCTTCAATGCACTTGAACCATGCTCCAAGCTTAGTACTGCTACCTTCCCAGCCTCCCATTCAGTCATCTATTCCAACACTTCTTTTCTCCCTTTCCAGCCCGACCTCTCGCCTGCGTGAGATGCCTTCCAAAGTGTTTACGCTTACCTATCCGAAGCTTAGAGTGCCTCATCTCCTCGAGTATCCTACTTTAACGCCCCCTCCTCCACCTCACCACCATCCATCAACTCCCAAGACGACATCGACGTCAGCTTCAAGGCCTGCCAGGAACCCCTTTCTCAGCTCATCGACCAGCACGATGCCTTCCTCGTGGCATGCTATTCGCCGCATCCACTCGTTCAGTGGCTGAAGGAGGAAATGTTTAATTCTACATCAAACGATGACGAGAACCCAGGGGCCGAACAGGAAGGGAGGGGGAAGAAGAGGTGGAAACCGGTGACAGGAATACTTGAAGCCAGCATAACCACCGCACTGCACGTCATCGGCAAAGATGACACATTCGGCATCGTCAGCACGGGCAATGTGTGGGACGACATACTCACCGTCGCCGTAACGGACTTCCTTGTTGGGGAAGGTGCTAAGGCGGGGAGCCAACGTTTCGCTGGCGTCGAGACAACGGGGCTCAATGCGACGGAGCTGCATGACATGGAGCAGGAAACTGTGCGGCAGAAGATCAAGGATGCGACGAGGAGACTGGTGAGGAAAGGTGGAATGGATAAGGGTAGGGTGGGAGCAATCTGCCTGGGGTGTGCGGGCATGGCGGGGATGCATGACTGGGTTGGGGAGGCGTGTGTGGAGGAACTGGGTGAAAAGGAGGGGAGGAGGGTGAAGATTGTGGATGGGGTTGTTGCGGGGGTCCTGTGGTTGGAGAGTGCGCTGAGGGTGCGCTGAGGATGCGTACGCTGTCTGGGACGAGGAACAAGGGACGGGGGATGAAGGATATGGACGGAAAGACGTTCGTAGCGTAGGGGTAAAGAAGGGCACTTGAAGGACAGTCTCTGCTGGGAGCACCTACGCTGCTACTTGCGAGGGCCGGAGAGATGAAGGAATGTGGGCCAATCTGTGAAGTTATTCGAAAATTGTTGAAGACACGGCGATTCTGATACCGCTGTCAATGGATTCTGTACTTGGTCTTTCGGATGCTCGCTTCGTAAGTATTCCGGCTGGGTACAAGCTGGACCAGAAGTTTTACGAACACCGGGTTATACAACGTCTTAGCAAGTCCACCGAGCGATGTGGCAATTTGGTGGTGCACTTCAGGGCGGAGCAGAGAAATGCCCCTGATGTCGATTTGGGTACGAGTTTGCAAAATACAGTAGCATCTAGTCCGTGATCCATTTGCGACATTGATATACGGGAAATATCTAAGTACAAGATCAATGCTCAGTCTGGTATAGGGATTAGCAGCGGAGATTCCCCCATTATTATTGCTGGCGTCGATATTTGGAATTCGAGCCATGGTGGTACTGCGGCGGACGGAGTAGACTTCCGATGAAATTTCCCAACAGCGACAGCCCTGTGTGACGCATTGGCCAAGCTCCATCTCCGAGCTCAGAGAGCTTCCATTTCTTTTTGTCGGCAATCAATACGCCGTCCATACCACCAATTTTCCTTGTTCTCATTCAATCCCTTTTTACATACTCATACACAATGGCAGCGTCCTTGCGACTAAGCTCTGCAGCTCTGCGCTCTCTCAATGCTCCTGCCACTACTCCTTTGCGATCTGCTGCCTTCAATGGCTTAAGATGCTACTCATCCGGCAAATCCCAGGTAAGAAATGTCACGCCATAATACAGGAGCATCGCTGACATGTGTGCCTACAGTCACTGAAAGAGACATTCAGATCAAAGCTACCTGAAGAGATTGACAAGATCAAGAAGCTAAGAAAGCAAGTTCACCTCCCCTGACGCAGTCCTCTCACAATGCTTATGGGTATTACTACACAGAGGATATGGCTCCAAGGTCATTGGCGAGGTTACCCTCGACCAAGTGTACGGTGGAGCGCGCGGCGTGAAGATGTTAGTTTGGGAGGTCAGTCGCTTCTACTGTTGACTCAATCATACAGCTAACTTGGCTTAGGGATCTGTGCTCGACTCAGAGGAAGGCATCCGTTTCCGGGGCAGGACTGTAAGTCAAGAGTTGTCAAACGTTCGTATACCCACACCATTGACACAATGCGCAGATTCCGGAGTGCCAGCAAGTCCTTCCCAAAGCACCGGGCGGCGAAGAGCCGCTTCCAGAAGGTTAGCTGCACATAAACACACTATGGACATTAATTGTTCATTGACACGCTGCAGGACTCTTCTGGCTCCTTTTGACCGGCGAAGTTCCCTCAGAGCAACAAGTCCGAGACCTCTCAGCCGACTGGGCAGCGCGGTCTGCCTTGCCGAAGTACGTCGAGGAACTCATCGACCGCTGCCCCAGCAACCTTCACCCAATGGCCCAGTTCTCAATCGGTGTGGCCGCACTTGAGGCCGAGTCTGGGTTCTCAAAAGCATATGCAAATGGAATGTCGAAGACGGAATACTGGGAGCACACATTCGAGGACTCGATGGACCTTATCGCTAAACTCCCTACCATTGCTGCCAAGATCTACCGCAATGTATACCACGATGGAAAGGTCGCTCCGATCCAGAAGGACAAGGATTATGGCTACAATCTAGCAAACCAGTTGGGCTTCGCTGACAACACCGACTTCGTGGAGCTGATGCGCCTGTATCTCACCATTCACTCTGATCACGAGGGAGGCAATGTCAGCGCCCACACCACCCACTTGGTTGGCAGCGCTTTGAGCTCGCCCATGTTGTCTCTGTCAGCCGGTCTTAACGGCCTTGCTGGTCCTCTTCACGGACTGTGAGTCTTCCAATCCAGCCCCTATTGGCGATACTAACCATGCACAGTGCCAACCAAGAAGTGCTCAAGTGGCTGCAGCAGATGAAGAAGGAGATTGGCAACGACCTCAGCGACGAGAAGATCAAGGAATACCTATGGTCGACACTGAAGAGCGGACGCGTGGTGCCAGGCTACGGTCACGCCGTGCTGCGGAAGACGGATCCGCGCTACGTGTCCCAGCGCGAGTTTGCTCTGAAACATCTCCCGGATGACCCGATGTTCAAGCTTGTTAGCCAAGTATACAAGATCGCACCGGGTGTTCTGACTGAGCACGGAAAGACCAAGAACCCATACCCGAACGTCGATGCTGTAAGTCAAAGGCCCTGGTCAGTCAGTGTAGAACAGAGCAGAAGGCTAACGATGAGCAGCACTCTGGTGTCCTCCTACAATATTACGGTCTCACTGAGCAGAACTTCTACACCGTCCTGTTCGGTGTCTCGCGTGCCCTCGGTGTCCTGCCGCAGCTGATCCTCGACCGTGCAACTGGGGCGCCAATTGAGAGGCCGAAGTCTTTCAGCACTGATGCATATGCCAAGCTTGTCGGTGCTAGTCTGTAAAATTATGTCAATATTAAGCTCAATTTTGCTTCAATTCAGAGGGACGTCTGCATTTAGGGAAGCGGCGGAGGTGAGGCAATGGGCTTAGTGGGCGTAGTGGTGGTTCATGCTTCACGCTTTTTGTACTGTCGTGTAATTTAGTATTGCAGATTGCAACCCTTCGTAGTACCCTCCATCCCATTTCGGAAAAGATATACAGCTTTTGGAGATAATCATCAATACGGCATTGCATATTTCAATCCAGGTAGTCTTTTGATAGAATTATGGCGCCTCAGTACGGAGTCCGAATTGCAGGGCTGAGCAGGTACCTGGCTGGCGTATCTGATCCACTCCGGTCCGCTGTTGGTACCAATCTGACTTGGTTGAGCCCCGTTCTCCGGGCCATCCCTGGTTTATTCGCTGCATTTGGGGGTCTTCAGGGCAACCAAATCTTTTGAAGCGGCAGAGATTATTTTGCTGTCGCGCATCCAACACAAAGACCATCTCCACGCGTAGTTTTCTCTCCTAAGTCACCCTCTCTCCATCTCCTCTCACCAATTGCATTATCCTCAAACCGACCGGGTGAAGCCAAAACTCTGCGCTTAGGCCGAGGAGACCCTGAACCATCCCGACTGATCACACTCCGACCTGCCCCAGCTGACTCGAGCGGACACATCACCTTTCATTCTTTCTTCATCTCCTCTCTGCGAAGAAGCACCTCTCCTCCCTTGGTCAGGGTCCTCTAATCCACGTACCTCCATCGCAATGGCAGCACCCGCCGCAATGGCCGGCTACGAAGCACCGCCCCGGCTCGAGAAGAAGCCCGTCAAATTCAGCAATCTGCTCCGTAAGTAGATCAGGAAACCCCCCTTCTTCTCTGTATGCACGGGTCTAGTAAAGGTGGGGCATGAGGTTAGAGATGAGATACTAATTGATGTGTGCAATTTGACAGTCGGAGCCGGCCTCAACATGTTCGAAGTTACGACGCTAGGCCAACCCCTGGAGGTGGTGAAGACGACGATGGCAGCGAACAGGAGCGATGGGTTCACAAGCGCCATAAGCCGTATATGGGGACGCGGGGGCGTGCTAGGGTTTTATCAAGGGCTGATTCCATGGGTGAGTTCGCGTAGTTCTCATCAGGACCAGACTCTTTGTCAACACCATGATGAAAACAGACAGCTGACAATACCTCCTCCACCAGGCATGGATCGAAGCCTCAACCAAAGGCGCCGTCCTCCTCTTCGTCGCCTCCGAAGCCGAATACTACGCCCGCAACCTCGGCGCCGCCCCCTTCGTCGCCGGCATCTCGGGCGGCATGGTCGGCGGCCTCGCGCAAGCCTACGCGACAATGGGCTTCTGCACGTGCATGAAGACCGTCGAGATCACGAAGCACAAGGTCGCCGCCGCCGGCCAAAAGCCTCCAGGAACCCTCCAAACGTTCATGAACATCTACCGCGCGGAGGGCATCCGCGGGATCAACAAGGGCGTTAATGCGGTGGCGGTGCGGCAGGTGACGAACTGGGGGAGCAGGTTTGGATTAAGTAGAGTGGCGGAGACGGGGATAAGGCGGGTGAGGGGGAAGGAGTCTGGGGAGAGGTTGAGCGTGGGGGAGAAGATCATGGCGAGTGCGGTGGGGGGCGGGTTGAGTGCGTGGAATCAGCCGATTGAGGTTGTGAGGGTGGAGATGCAGAGTAAGACGGTGGATCCGAATCGGCCGAAGAATATGACGGTGGGGAAGGCGTTTAGGTATATTTACCAGACGAATGGGTTGAAGGGCTTGTATAGGGGGGTGACGCCGAGGATTGGGTTGGGGGTTTGGCAGACGATCTGTATGGTTGCGTTGGGTGATGTGTAAGTCTTCTTCCATTTGGTTCTTCTGGATGAGAGGGTATGATTGCTAATTCTGGGGAATAGGGCCAAGGAGGCGGTTGAGAAGCTTACCGGCGACAAAGTCACTGCCAAGCACTAGAACTGCAGGGCGGACACGGCAGGACGTTCTTTGCAGGTTATGGCGTTTCGCAGATGTGGTCAAAATAGAAGAGGCAACGGTGCTTATGGCTTGGCTTTCTTTTCTGTTTCGTTTTGGGCTTTTCGTACTGTATACTTTGTTAATGAGCAGGGCATTGCTTGGCCGTTTCGTATCTGTTAGCGAGTCTGGCTGATGGGTTCAAAAGGAAGATCGGGTATATGGCTTGGATTTCAAGTTGTTAACTATTGCATATATCAGATGGTATCGGGTACTGTTCATTTTACGAAGTCGCCACGGTAGAATGTCGTATATAGCTTACTATTTGAAGTGTTGACTATTGCACAGATGAGATTTGCATCGGAACTTCTTCGTCTTGTAAAATTGACCACGATAAAAAGTTTACACAATCCATTCGTTCGACCGTCTTCTTCAAGAAAAAGAATTGGAGTTCACCCGCAGTTGGCAGTTGCTATTATGGCATCAGAATAGTAACGGACATACAACCGCCATGCGCCTATGCTATGAGTGCAGCAGCTTGGTTGTACAATCCGGAGTGAGTTCTTGCGTGTTCACCTAACACACTGCCAACCTCCAGTATTACACAAGATGAGCGTACTCCAACCCAGTTACCTGTATACTTGACTTAAATTTTAGGGCACAGCGTCTGTAGTGTCTCCTTTGTCGTCAATCCCTCGTCTTTCACAAGCTTCACCATATCTTTGAACCTACAAATCACACCGCGTCAGCTCCATTTCCCCGAAAGTCATTTTCTACTATCTTCTACTGCTTCCTCGTCCTCCACTATCCCTGACCGCGAATCCTCCACACTCAACATCCCAGTATATTCTCACCCACCCATCCCCACCGTTGTGTAGGAAAATGGAAGTTGAAACAATGAGAAGAACTCACTCCACAATCCCCGAATCACCCATACACTCATACATCCAACTCTCACTACTCGTCACTGTCGCTCCCTCCGCCCTCAATCTCGCCAGCGCGATCGGTATCTCCTCTTTATTGCAGGAGCTCACTCCATCGGCCAGGATATAGACTTTGTGCCCCTGGCGAAGGAGGTCCAGTGTCGTTTGCGTGACGCAGACGTGCGTCTCTATGCCTACTATGACGACCTCCCGTGGGGAGGAGGGAGGTGTGGTCGGCGGGAGGGAGTGGAAGGCCTTTTCTAGCTCTGGGACCCTATAGTAACCTCAGTGTCTGGAAAAAAAGTAGGAGAAATCAGAGGAAGGGAACGGCGAAGTGCACGAGAGGCTAAGATGGTTGTTTGAGGAGCGGGGCAGAGGTCGAGACGAGGGGAGGAGGAAGGGAGAAAGGGAAGCGGGATTGGAAAGAGAAGAGCAAGAAGAAAAAGAGTGAAGAAGGAAGGAAAAGGACGAACCACATCGAAAACGCAGTCTTATCCACATGCGCTTTCGTCTGCACACCTCCCTCCACATCGAGCCCCAGCTCGTGGCACGTCTCGCCTAGTTTCGCTTTCTGCTGCGTCGTCGCAAAGACGGGTATGTCCAGGATCTGACCTGCCCATGTTCAGCACAATCGGTCCCTCCGTCCGTTCAGTACTTGCTTTTCTCCTTGGGTCTTTTGGTCTTCCCTGGGGCGTTGTACTGCCATTCGCGGAGACGGAGCTTGGGATGGAGCAAGCCGGAGGGAAAGGAGATGGAGAGGAGGGAAGGAAGGTCCATACAAGCCTTCAACACCTTCCGCGTCGTCGCCAACACTCGCGAGAACTCCCATATCGGCTTGCGGAACTTTTCTTGCAGGTCGCATATGCTGTAGCCACATCATCCATCCGTCAGAATCTGGGCGGAAAATTGGGGGTTGCGTGGAAGTGGAACTAACAATAAAACAGGGTTGTCTGCGTGGCATTAGTGTCAATGTCAATTGACGGCTATAGGGAGTAAGACGAGGAGACGGGGAAGGGGAGGAAGTGCGTACTGAGTCTGCGGTGAGGGCCAGCTTCTCCGTTGGTGTCGGCCATGGTTTTCAGGAGTGTGGTACGGGGAGGAGTGTGAGTGTAAACGCTCGGCTTGGAAAATGCTTTGAGACTTCTTCCAGGACAATAAAGAGTGGATTTTCTAGGATACGCGAACTGTAGCCGGAGTCTCATCAATCGGTAATAATCATGTGCAATAGTGATGTTGTTATACAATTCATCTCGATTGTGTCAGTTCGGCCGGCTAACTTATGACGTTGCGATATCGGACGAGGGGAGTCTTTCCTTAAAGCCGCCCGTAAAGCCGAGACCAGTCAGTTACTTCATATATAAGCACATAAGGTAACCAAGTATAAAGACGTGGAAACAGATGTACTCAATTGCTTGAGCATTGCGCTCTACCAATGCAAGCAGAACACTTTATAGCGGAACTACAATCCCAGCTATCAGAAAACCGCTCGAAGCGGACAACGCTGCAGAATAACCTAGCTTTTCTCTGTTCAAACCAGCTCCGCCGACATGCGTAATTGATCCAGCCGTCACTTCGACTGCCCGTTATTCATCCAGGCAAAAGCCGATGCGCTCCCAATCGGATTAGCGCTCCTCGGTTTGCTACCCATCATACTCTGGTTTTCCTTCACAGTAGCCGTGCTTGCTGAATTCGTCGCAATCGTCGCACTCGTGGGCTTCTCGTCAGACACTGTTTTCTTCAACTGCCAATCCACCGCATCCGAGCTATAGGTGCTGTTCTTCCGCCGTCCTGAGTCGTCAAAAAACCGTGATTGGCTTGAACCGGGACCTGGCGAGCCCGTTCCTGACTGGGATGTCACCCTCGAGGACTGTCGTACCGGCTTCAGTACCTTTATACCTTGGTCCCGGCCAGGACGTTGATACGTCGCGCTGCCGGGTCCCTTCCCGATGCTCGGCCAATCTGCTTGGTTGCTCTGGGGTTGACTTGGGTCTTTCCGCCAGTTGCTCCATATCGCAGGAGAAGAGCCCGTTCGAGTCGGTGTGGCGGCAGAGGTAATGAACTCGGAATTCTCCTTGGCTTCCGCCTTGGTATTCAGGGAACTCAACAATGGCTTTTGAACATGATTAGACAGATCAACCGAAGAGATGGCTCGCCTGGGTGCAGCGTCTTCAATGCTATTATCCTGCGGTTGACTATCAATTGGCAGCTCTGCATTTGTCACAGATGGTGCTTTGAGTTCTACTGAGTCGGGCGCAGACTGAGGTGATGGACTTCGTTCACGGTGGCCATCACGAGTACCATTTGGCAAAGCGGGAGACTGCTGGGCGACCTCAAGCTTTCTAGTATCTTGTGCGCCAGCAACTGTATTAGCACCTTGCGCCTGGCCACTGGCAACGTACAAGGTCTTGAACATGGCCTCATCCTCTGGGCGCACAAGCGGGATGGACAGCTTACTTCGATCGTCGTCGAACATTGTTAAAGTGTTGGATGAGAACAGAATATCCGCATTGTGCGCACGAAGCATATCGCTACCGAGGAAGATCTGAATTGCCTTTGGAGGCTCATCCACTGCTCGATCGACGACATTGAACTTTACGGTCAGCAAAGGGAGCTGTGGCGCTGGGCTGTTCGACCGAGATGCAGCTGGCTGCATGATCGCCTCGGGTAGGTACACTGGAAGGTTGATGAAGCGAGCGCCTTCATCGTTTCGAGTAATCAGCTGCGTGAAACCGAGTCTGTCAACTAACCGAAAGTCCAGAAATGACTTGTATGACCCCGTGCAAACGGCAGCATAGAGCAGCGCATCGTGCTTGAAGTTCGTATTCAGCCAGCACCGGATAATGGCCGGTGCAGCGCCAAGCAAGAGCAAACCAGGAGCAAGACCCGGGCAGTCTGCTGGCGAACTTGGTGAACCACCGGCCTTATACGTAGAGTCGAATCCAAGACTGTTCAGTCTGCCGGAATTTGAAAGTACCGAGTGACCAGCGGAGCTATGTCTGCCTTCCGACTTGTGTGACGAAGTCCGCTCGATCATGGGATGACCGAGTCCACTCAGCGCGCTCGGTGTTCGCGGAAGAAAGTCCATCGATGACCGCGAAGCATGAGCCCAGTGTCCTGGATTCGCCGTCTCGTCGAACCGCACACTGTTCGCCCGGGAAGCCATGCCCATTCTTCGAGGCTCTTCATCCGTGTCCAGATGGAGGCTACCGATGAGGTTGGCAGGCTGGTCCTCGTCAAAGTTGTTGAAGGCATCAGCTGCTGATTGGTGGATTGGCCCTAAGAATTACTCAATTAATTTTACTACAGTATCTGGCCGATATACATGACATACCATGTTGGGGTGTGCCACCACTCAGAATACCTGGGAAGGGAGAAGATGTACCCCAAACGGACTTTATTCGAGCATCATCCTCTTGGCGCCTCTCGAGTCGTTGTAGGCGTTCTCCATGCTCTTGCTGTATCTGAGATATACGACTCATCTCTGTTTGCAGGCCCCAAGGATCGGTGCGAGGGGTGAACACGACGCTCTGCGGGTCCATATCATACCCGAATGAAGCGTGGCTTACGCGAGAGGCGCTTCGGTGCCAGATCCTTCAAGGTATTCTGTTTTGGACCTCGCGAAAACACAACCTCTGCTGGTATGACAGCTTATGTGTTTTCCTACCTCATTCACTTAAACATCCAAAACCACGGGCGCCCTCCCCTACCCTCCCACAGCGACTTCGTGTGATCCGCCAATTCCGGTCAGTCGTCTGCACCCTCCAATCTACCAGTCTTGCTTCCAAAATAATTTGTATAGGATTCGGCTACAAAGTTGGTGGTTTAGTGCAAGTGTAGGAGAACGGGTTCTGTCGTTTTGCTGTATAATGGGTGACGGGTTGAAGAGAAGGGCCTAGGGTAGGATTTGGAAGCGGTGACGGTATCGAGATGGTAATTCGGAAAAAGTAGATTTGGTCGCTCAGGTCGGGAGTCGGAGGGGATCAGGTTGGTTTACATGTGTCAATTGTTCGAGATGCAAGAAGGCGTATGGTGGGTTGTGACTGCAGATCTATAACGAGAGCGGGAGTATTCGTACAGCTCATACAGCGTATCTCTAGCGTCTTAAACTTAGAGAAAGATTTATGGCGGAGATTCTGGAGGAAGGTGATGGGAGAAAGTGTTGGAGCAAGTGTCGGTAAGAGGTAGATTATTTAGAGGCTTGAGTTAAGGTCAGAGAGTAACGTTTGACTTTTGGCTTGGATGCTCTGATGCAGGGATCATTGCGGGTGTAGCCGCAGGTTTAAACGGCCTGAATCGACCGACCGACCGAGATGCGCTCCTGTCATCCTGTGCTTCACCGTCTACCAGAACTCCCATCTTACGTTGTAAATGTACTAGGTCTGTTGGCACACAACAGTCAAAACAGAAATCAAATCTATCCAGGCCATTAGAAATATGCCCTACCTACCCGCTTCCTGGTAGCTTGTGCCTTGACTCATATATGCCTTGAGCCTGCCTTGCTTGGGACGCCGCTCCGATCATGAGTTTAGGTTTCGTTTCCCCACCCTCATTAATCTACAAATAAATCTTGGCTGTTGGGTGCACGCGAGACTGAGGTCTTCATTCTCAAAGCTTTTCTCGTCTAAGGATGAATGCTTCGATATCCGGCTCAGCCCCTGAGCCCCATGGACATAGATCAAGATCTCTCAGACCTAGGAAATTGCTCCAATAGTACGATTTATCAGTTGATATACGTACGTCAATATGCTAGACACCTCTCTGACTCTCTGAGGGCTCTGTGACGTATGAGCTTCCTCCACAGTTTGACAGTTTAATGTTTAGACATGCCTTGCGACGTGTCGTGACAACCTTCAAGTTCCCTGACTGAAACATCAAGCTTTCCTAGCCAACATCACATCGTCACATTAGCAAAAATAGGCGAAGAGAACAAAGCAGAGCAACTCATGTTTGTGGGATCACTACCCAACGTTCATGCATAAAGAAAATGCAAAGCTGTCATCCGCGTTTCTTTGTTTGCTGACGTGAAACATGCCATCCCACCTGCAAGCCCAAGAATCATCAACATATAGGCACAATTTTCCCCGTGAATGTGCAGTACCAGGAACGTGGGCCATAACTAGGTCCCAATCGAATGAAAATCATTCGGACGGAGATATAATCACCATGTGCGCTCTGACCGCTTGGACGTGAAATATTCCGCATCTATATAATTCTTCACGACATTTTTCACGTGAATTGAGCTCTTGCAAAAATATCCATGCATTTCCTGTATACCACAATTTACGATGGCTACTATATATTCCTCTCCAAGTCTAGGATACTCGCCTCTCCTTTCTCTCCGTATTCTCCAACACGACTCTCTGCTGCAGTAATTTTGTCAATATACTCGAAAACTGCAACAAGCCTACGGTAGCATCACTCCTTTCTACTAGTGTATTAGGGAACGACGATGTCTCATCTACCAAGGGAACTGAGCCCCTCCTCCGACTCTTCGGCACAAGACAATAATTCCAGTCAGAGCGAACACTCAAGCCAGTCTTTCAACTCTTCAGCAATTGGAAACGACTCTAGTGTACTGGTGGACCCCAGCCAGGCTTCGGGCTCCTCAGATCTCGAGGATGCAGCACCCACACTCTTTACGCAAGATGTCGTTTTCGTCGCTGTTGATATCGAGCGACATGAACGCCAGCCACATCCAATAACGGAGATCGGCGTTGCGATCCTGGATACCAGAGACATCCAGAATATCCCTCCCGGTAAGCACGGTGAAGACTGGTTTCCTCTTATCAAGGCCCATCACTTCCGGATCGACGAGTACTGGAAGCTGGTAAACAAGAAGTGGGTTCCAGGCCACCCAGAAAAGTTCCCCTTTGGCCGAAGCACCTGGATCTCGAAGGAAGCCGCAGCACAGACTGTTCTCGATTGTTATACAATCCCCGACATTCGCCCAGCCGCTCAGGGCCAGCATAGGAACATTATCGAAATCGGCCACGACCTTCACGCCGACCACCGTTACATGACCCAGATGGGTCTCCCTTCTTCGATGCCTAACGTGGTGGCCGCATACGATACGCAAACAGTAGCGTGCAAGAGATCCCTCGAGGTCCTACTCCTTGCCTTGGGCCTGCAATCAAAATTTCTACACAATGCGGGTAACGATGCCGTCATGACCTTACAGCTGTTCGTGGCGATGAAGCTCATCCCTATAGATCAATTCCGAGCCTTCCTCACGAGGGTCGAAGACAGAATCTCCAACCCGGTCATCCTGGCGAAGACATGGGCAAATCCGCCACAGCAGGATGTGCGACCTCCACAACGATCACGAAGAGCTCCGGCTCAATCAAACTTCGCCGTAGCCCCGCGCCGTCCCGCTCGTACGCAACCGGAGAAGTCATCAACTCCTGCGAACTTCGATCTCGAGACCGACTTTCCACCCTTGGGTGGTCGCTAAGGGAGGCCCCTTAACATTGTCGCCACGTACATCAGGATAAAAGGTGGACCAGACGGAACGATCGCGGAACAGGACTGCGCAGAGACGAGGCATAGACGCTGAAGTGTTGAGAATCTCCTAACCTTATTGCAACCAGATTGACACACCTTTTGTTTGGAAAATACATTTCTTGTTGCGCAATGCATTGGCAGAATGATTAGGATAGTAACGTAGCGGCTTGGGTGAAAGGCTATACACGTAGAGAGAAAACTTCTACATGTCTTCTGCAGTCCATGTCAATCATAGATAGCCTCAGGCTTTTCATAGCACGCATCAAACGGTCTTACGCATAGAGCTAGGCTTCCAATCCAAAATCGACTTCCATTAGCGAGCACATGTTCAATAATTCGTAACGAACGCTTACACTTGCATACATTCAAGACTTCCCTTCCAAACCCTCCCAAAACCCCCTAAGCCACACCGCAGCCGCCCACGCCCCTGGATCCGGGCCCTTCTCCGCATCCTCCGCCTTCTCACCCACATACGTCGCCCTCCCATACTTAGCCTTCATATCCCTCGTCTTCTCCGCCCCCCTCTCCGCCTCTTCCACCGCCTTCCCCATCTCCCCCTCCTTCCGCAAGCTCTCCACAAACGGGATCAGCGCATCCATGACCGTCCTATCACCCACCCTCGCGCGCGTATACATCTTCAGATTCTCCATCCCCTCATACAGCGCTTCCGCCACCGCCCCCGTATCCACCTTAAACTCCTCAGTCCCACTCCCCGCTTCAGCGTACGCCCTCCTCAGGTTCGTATAAAACGCGGCCAGCAAAATCGCCAAGATAGCGCCCAGCGAGCCGCCAATCTCCTCTACAGACTCGCTGACCGCGTCGAGGATGCGGAAGAGGGAGCCGGAGGCGCAGAGGCCGGAGGCGATGTGTTTGAGGATGGAGGTGCAGATGGAGACGACGGCTTCGCCGCAGTCGCCATCGCCCATTAGGATGTCCCATTTTGTGAGGGAGGGCTCGGCGGCGATGGCGGAGGTGCAGGCTTGGCGGATGGCGCGGGAGAGGGTGGTGGGGTCGGCTGTGTGGGGAGGGGGTTAGTAT
>JAGFMK010000212.1:0-51884 GCA_021030975.1 Lichenothelia convexa | reverse complement strand
CCCGTTTCCCCATCCCCCCATCTCCCCATTCCCTCCACTCCTCACTCACCCACACACCCACTCAGCCCTCTTCTCGCTCGAGACCCAGCAATGCCATTTCACGCATATGTTGCGTATACGCAGACAAGCGGGTTTCGAGCGGCGGCCACAAACTGAAGGGAAAATGATCAATGTGGCACACGGTTGAATAGGCGGACGCGGGGGTGTATTTGCGGTGAGGTGCGAAGTGAAGAGGTGAAGGTCACGGGGACGGGGTGGAGAGGAAAGGGTTGTGAGTATACTGGGGTCTGTCTGAGTGTCATTCTTAGCTCTGGTCATCATTCGACGTTGTTGGTGAAAGGAAGTCGGAAGTTAAGAGTCGAGGTTACCTTTGGAGTAGGTCGAGAGTTTATCGATAGAGTCATGTGGCACGCGGAACGGGAAGGAAGGGATGATGTGGCTTCTTTTCCGAGGCAGCAGCAGATCAAGGCTAGCGCGGCAAGAGCTACCCCTGTCCCGCGCAGTTGGGTCTGTCGTATTGACGCAATGCGAGGGATACAAAAGGAACTTAGAGCCCCCACCAGAAATTCGGGCACAGCTTTCGCGACTCGCGTATCGTACCACGGACCTCTTTCCACACAACTTTACTCCCTTCCACCGCGCACGTGATACGCATCACACACCTGCACCTTACACAACGAGCGTTATCGATAAACAGCGCTGCCTAAGAGAAATAATTTTGGTTTTCGGTGATAGATGGAGGCCTCGTCCTCGTCATCACCAACAGCTTCATATCGTCCTCAATCACCCCAACTCTCGCCTCTCTACACTACGACGTCAGGCACCGCATCAAGACAGCCTTATATCCCTCCGCAACCTCCATCGCCGTACAATCCCTATCGAAGTAACTCCTTCTCTGTCGAAGCTCCTATAACTGCTGCAACACAATACCAACACGCGTCCTACGCGCCACCACCACCAGCATCAATACCAGTAGCGAGAGAGCAGTACTATGCCGCCCCGACGGCCGGCGCTGCACCTCTACACAATTCCTTCTGGGAGGGACAGGCGCAAGTCCAACTCCAAATCCCACCGCACGCGCTAGAACCACTACCACCACCACCACCACCACTAGAACCACTACCACTAGCACCACAACTTCAACTACCACAACTCCAATCACATTCTGCAAGAGGAGCGATACCAGAGATGAGAAGCCGCACCATAACCGAAGAGCCGGATGAAGACCCAGAGTACCTGCCCGATGCGCCAGCCGCACGGACACCGGCGAGGAGGGGCAGAAAACCCAGAGCTGCTGGCGGCGCTGGGCGAAGTACCGTCGATGCCGCTGGTACTTCTTCGGCCGGAGGATCGAGTGGAGCGGAGGGGCTCGAAGTCAAGACCAAGTTCCCCGTTGCACGAATAAAGCGGATCATGCAGGCGGATGAGGACGTGGGGAAGGTGTCGCAGGTTACGCCTGTTGTCGTCTGTAAGTTTTCATCCCTTTCCGCATCTAGTTACTCAGTGATAAAATTACTAACTCTGCCTCCTTTGCACAGCGAAAGCCCTCGAGCTCTTCATGATAGCCCTAATAACAAAGTCCTCCGCCGAAGCCCGCCAGCGCTCCTCGAAACGCGTAACAAGCGTGCACATCAAGCAGGCGGTCCTGAAAGACGAGCAATTCGACTTCCTGCAGGAGATTGTCAATAATATTGCCGATGCGCCGACGAAAGGAGATATGGATGCCGGTGAAGAGGGCGAAGAGGGTTCAAGTGGAGGTGGGAGGAAGAGGAGAGGCGTAGGCGGTGGTGGGAGGAGGAAGCGGAAGGAGAGCGAAGGTCTCTAATATGCATTTACGGTTTGCGGGGTAGACGGTTGGATGGGAGGGCGTCTGCTAGATTTGCTGCGACTGGGTCTTCTGCTTCGGCCAGTTCTGCCAGTTAGACTTCCTTTTTTGGCTGCGGAGGGCTTCTTATGCATCACTCCCTGCTCATGGGAATCATTCCAGTGGGAGGCCCCAGACACTGGGCCTCAGTTAACCAGTTGCCGATCGGGCTGCCGTGCAGCGTAGCGGCAGCATGTTTCCTGCGTGACGCTTCTTAAGAGCTATGCTGACGCTCTCAACACTGGAAAGCCGTCCCCTCCTTCCTGACCAAATTCTTCCCTCCGCCCGCAAACCCCGTGCCCTCGCTATTAATCTCAACCAAACCCGGCTTTATCTTCTCCTTGCCCTCCTTCCTTTCCTTGCTCGCCTTCTTCTCACCAATCAAGTCCGTGTCACACACATAGCATCTTAACCCTCCAGTCTCTCCGCCTGGGTCATACGAGTTAGGCGCCTCGTGCGGCATCATAAACTTCTGCACGCAAGGTTTACACAGTACGTGTCCGCATGGCTTCGCTAGCATCGCTTTTGAGGTGTTGGACAGTGTCTTGCAGCAGCTCGGGCAGACGCGTTTGATCTCGGATGTAGAGGGGTCTGTTTCTTCTGCGAAGTGGACGGTGACTAGGGTCTTCAGGGAGTATTCGTGTGGTGCCTTCTCGGAGGAGGCAGGGCAGAGGGGCGTGAGTTTAGTAGTATGGTTATGGTTGTTGTGGTGGGAGGTTGGAGTCTGTGAGGGCACCCAGAAGGATGGTAGGTGTTTGGTCGAGGAAGCCTACGATTACAGCAAACGTCAGCGAACATGATCCTTAAGCGAGCTGTTGCGTGTAACTGGAGTGCTCCCCAAACACACCTTCTCATCTTCCAAAGCTTTCCGTGCCTTGGTCCTCTCATCCTTCGCTATCCTCAAGAGTTCCTCCTCGTCTAGCTCAAACTTCCTCTTTTGCCCTCTTGTCTCTGGAGAACCAGCTGCTACACCATCGACCTCCCCATTTTGAACACGACTCCGTGCCTTGTCGTGACCTTCGGCCGTCTTCTTCGCTGTTACATTATTCCCTAACCCCAGCTGCATCCTCTCAAACTCCTCCACAGCCCTAACCCTCGCCTCCTCCTCCCCCCTTTGCTCCTCTTCCTCCACCTCCGCCCTCCTTCTCTCCATCTCTCTTTCCAACCGCTTAATCTCCTTCCTTTGCGCCAACAGATTACTCACGGCGCACTCCCTGCAAAAGATATCGCCATTGCCGGCGCACGCTACGGGGTCACGGGAGGGAAGAAGGCAGAGCTGGCAGGCGGCGAAGGGGAGGAAGGAATCGCGGGTAAGGCGCGTGGATTGCGAGCCCCATGCTGTGCGGAGGAGGGAGCGCTCGTAGGAGGTGAAGAAGGCGAGGGAGGTGTTGCGCTTGCTGTGTGACATGGCGTGGTGCAGGTGGGTGAGTGGTGATAGTTTATGCTCTAGGGTTGTGAATTATGGATTGAGAGCAGTGATTTTAAAGCATCGACGTTTGAGGAGTCAGGGTTTTATGGTTCCGGGTTGTCCTGAGAGAGGTTAAGGCCAGCTAGAAACGCAGCTGTGGTGATGCAGTCTCGTACTCGTCGATAAGTTTGCTTGGGCACTGCTCAAGTATGTATTAAACGCCAGATTAATTCACAGAGAGTATGGCAGCCATGATTCTTTTACTACGGAACGTACTGCACCGGGAAGATTGATTCAAGTGAGCCGAGAGAGGGTCCGCAACTGTTGGGGCCGGACTAACGTCTTGGCGGGGCCTGTGGCGAATTTCGACTGGGGCCGGTATGGAAAGTACTTTGAAAGTACTTTAGGAGAAGTACTTAAAAAGCACTTTCTAAGTGCTGGTTAAGTACTGGTTAGGGTTAGAGGGTTAGGGTTAGGCCAAGCGGCAGCGCGGAGCGACTCCCCCTCTAAGGCGCGGAGGGTTAACGGTTAAGATTAGGGTTAGAGGATTAGGGTTAGCCTTGGGAATATATAAAAAGGTTAGGATTAGGGTTAGTAAGTACTTTCCTCCACTGGGGCCGGTGTTCTAAACACCGGCCCCGCTACTTTGAAATTAGGGTTTTTCACCTCTCCGGCCCCGCCAAGACGTTAGTGCGGCCCCAACAGCTGTATGCTCGCCGAGAGAGCCCAGCTTGGTTCAGGTCTTTGGGTCAAGCGTCGGTGCCATCTCCGGTCCCGCTTTCGGGCCCACCGGGATACGTTCTTCCGCACATGGCGTTTCAGCCCCCACCTGCAGGCCCCGCCGTTGGCTAGTTTGACCATACCTTACGCGTCCGTCATTCGTTGCTCAAGTTGTCCTAGAGTGTTTATATAAGTCTAGACTATCTACAAGACGCACAATGCCTCCTTTTGTTAGGCTCTGAATACGCAGCTGTACCAGAGGTCCATTTGCGCTAACTCCGCTCGACGACGACCTCTGGTCCGCTTCGAATGCGAATCAAAGTCCTCACTGCAGTACCGAGTCGTGACGGTACGTGACGGCGGCAGAAGACAGGTTCAGTGTGTTCATGGCGCCTTCGGAACCGTGAACGGTTTAGTCTTGCGCAGAGAGGAATCGCTTTGGCATCTCGCCGGGTCATAGGCGACCTTTCACGTTCTTGAATTGACAATAGCTGGATCGGGAGACGCGTCTTGCCCGCTGAGTCATGGCTCTAAAAATCCGGAGATGATAGTCTTGACGTTGTCGGCTAGAAGTGCGAGGAGGGAGATTTTACACACGTCTTTAACGGTCATTCGCCATCTAATATGGGATATCGAAGTCATCTTGGCACTGAATTGCAGCTCAGTAGATGCCTTGTGTTCGGTACTGGAACGTGTCGTAGCTAAGAAAGTTAGCACCGACAATTGCATGCAATTTCACGTGCAATGAACTTACAGCCTCGTGTAATAACTCCCCAGAGACTTTCCGATGAGGTCAGTCTCTACAAAGCGCTCCGCCTCCTCTTGGCTAAGCTGCAGCTGAAATCTCTGGCGCAAAGAACTCGTGGTCTGCGCAACTCCCGATGAGAAGCAAGGCATCTGCGACTCTTTACCCATCAATTCCACCAATATTATGATGTTCTCCGCAGATTTGCGCAGAGCTTGAAAGGCTTGTTTGCACAAAGTCTTATAGTCGTTGAATTTCAAAGATCCCACTCCGCCTATAACATCTATATATTCTTGTGTTAGCTTGAACGGGGCTGCCTCGAAGCCCATCGAGCCAGGCGAGTTCGATAGCATGAATCCAAAGTCGATATGAATCAAGTGACCATTGTCATCGAGCAGTATGTTGCCGTTGTGCCTATCCTTTATCTGAAGGATGTAGGCTATGATACTGTATGCTGCTAGAGATTCTACGAAGGCGTCTGTTGCAGATTGATAACATGGAGTGTCCGGCTCGCCGAAGGTCTTGACGAAATGATCTCTCAGAGTTGCGACTCTCTTCTTCGGGTTTTGACCGGATGCTGTCGTGGCTAGCGTTAGGCTACGCTTCAAAGAGTGCAGTGACACTCCATTAGTAATGGTCTCGATCAATCCTGTCGAGTATCCCGTGACTAGAATCCTCAACCGCTTTACATAGACGGGTACCCCAGCGTCTGCCCAGATCCTTGAGCAGACTTCTATCAATTGACAAGCGAAAGCTTCTTGTCGCAAGTCTGCGCCCGTCTTGACGATGACACTAAGGAGATCCCAGTTCTTCATCCATCCATATGGCGAAGACCTTCGGATACGCTCTTTCTTCTCTGCCCACTCCTCCCCAAAGGTTGCTGCGCTAGGGTCATCGCGATCGCCCTGTCTTTGAACCCCGCCTGTTTTCTCATCGTTCTCCATTCGAGCAGCGCCAGCTCCTGAGCTCAAGGGGGGACCCAGTGTTAGATCGGTGCGTTCATCGAGATCCTCAAGCTCAACGGAATCAGCAGCAGCCTGAGCATTAGCCATGATTTTGTCGAACGTAGCACCTTGGGTGTCGTCCACAAAGAAGCTTTGCTCTTCAAGACTTTGCATGCTAGCGATTATCTTGGCTTTGATTCCTGCTACTTCACTTTTTGGCCTTTTCGATCCACTAAGTTCAAGTTGCGCCAGCATTTGAGCAGCGGTACGCATATGCGTCGCCAAAGCCGCGAAATCCGGTTGTTCTGGCGCTTGGTTATTGGCTTTGATCTGTCTCGACCGTAGACCCGGACTGCTTGTGCGACTAATGGGGATATCGGAGGTTCTTGGCGTGGATAAAAGCGACAGCGAAGAGCGTGTGTTTGTTCCACTCGAAGAACGCACGCCCAGATCTGACCCCGCTGGTTGGAGAGTAGTTCGAAGCCCTCCGAGCGACTTCTCGGCGTGGGGTTCCTCAAGCAGCGACAAATCACTCAAATCACCGTCCGCTGGTTCGAAGACGCTATCTGGTCCATTTTCGGAGGATTGATGACTCGAATTTCTTCGTGCAGTCTCAGTCAAATCAAAGAGCCGACGAGCATGCTCCTTTTCGCCCATAAGCCTTCCAAGTAGGCGCTGATTAGAGTCGGAATCGGGATCAAAGTCAAAGTCTTCTCGAAGGATTTCCAGCATTAGTAGATATGGGACCTTCTCGGCGCTATTGAGGGTAGTCGCTTCGGCTGGGTTGAGTCTTACGACGCGGTTATGCTTACTTCGCCTGGCTAATCCATCCTCGAGTATTGCTGGAGAAATCACTGGAACATCTACTTCAGCTGGGAGATCTTGGGCAATCAAAGCAAGTTCGGCGCGAAGGGCGCTGAGCCGAGCCGGCTTTACCACTGCAACAAGACGATTGGAGATGTCTTCGAGGGCTGTAAGGAACTGCGTCTCACTACGGAAGTAGTTTGTCCGGAGTAGTCGTATCTGTTCTTCGCGAGTTAGAGTTATAGACGTTGAAGATGGAGTCGTGATAGAATGGTTTCGTAGGGTATGTGCAGTCGATGGTCTTGGAGTACTACCATCTACCCATGTCGGAGCGTCTCCTGTGGGTGAGAGAAGCAGCAGTTCCGGTAGAGACGACGTACTACGCCGCGCTTCAGCACTAGCAATGGCTGAAAGTGATGGCCGTTTAGCTGGCTTGCCAGACGTGAATGGCTTGCCGCTTGAGAGTCTCAAGTCATCAGAAATCTGTTCTAGTGCCTTCGTAACATTGTTGCGCTTCGGACTTTGCTTCTTCTGAGCCGATAAATGGGCCTGCTTTCGATCTGTCTTAATCCTTCTTGCGCCGCTAGATGCCCCCGTGACTGTTTGACTTCTTCCTAATTTTTGGACAGTGGGCGCTTCCGATATGACATTCTCGACGGGCCTAGGTTTTCGTGCCTGGGCAAGGGCCAAGGGGCCAGCATGTTTCGGGAGAAATGGAGCAGCGACTGAAGCCAACGTGAGACTAGCCAGTACTGTAACGGGAAGGATATTTTGAGTTATCTTTTCCCCTCGCAGGTCTGCACCACCGAACACTATCTGTTGGACCTTGTTATATATGCGGCGACAGGTCCGAAAGGATTTCGAGGTAGGGTTGGCGGAAAGGTCGTGTAGGTAGCTTGAGAAGAGCCAGAAGGTCTACATGAGGTGTTCCTCAGTAAGCCCACAGCACCATATGGTTGGGAGTAACAGTTCAACCCACTAATAGAGCGCCATTGACTGATTCTTCACATAATTCTATTAGGAACTCCTCCAATGCCATCGATTCGTTCTCCACGCTGACCAGGAGATGGCATAGCTGCGGGAGGAAGAATTCGATCTCATCGTACTGGAATTGACGAAGTTTGGAGCACAATACATGTTGTATACCAACATGCTGAGCATAGCGACTCAAATACGCAACAGAGAGTGCAGCGTTCTTATTGAAATGCTCCGAGTGTATGAAGCGCTCAAGGAGGTTCCAACTCATCAGGTTCTTCAGATCGTATCATTGCAATCTCATAGATAATAAGCATACGGGTCATCGGAGACAGAAGCATGGGAGTAAAGCGACATGGTGCTCGCTGCTTCGCACACCGCTAAGCGAGGATATTTAAGTGGAGGTTCGGGACTACTAAGCACCTTACGCCGATGGTTCCACCAGCATATGTGACACCAGATTAATTACATCTGGGACAATTACGGCACATACTACGTCTACTAGAATATCGCGCTCAGAGCTCAATACTAGGTAGTTATGTACGCACGACTTTTGGACTAAGCGCCTACTCTGGCCTGCGCCCTCCCACTTGCCGGAAAGTTTTTGGCGCTGAGCAACACGCCCTTGATGCCGCGAATCTCTGCTCTCACTTTGGCTACCGCATCATCTTCTCCCTTTCCAGCCGTTGTAGGATGTAGACCGCTGTTAACCCCGCCATAAGGTCCGCTGGTGTAATACGAAGTACTCGAATATGCCAGTCCATCGAGATACGTCGTTAAATCATCTAAGCGGGCTGATATCTCCTCGGATGAATCACCATCAGAGCTACTTTGCTCTAAGATCTCAGATAGATGGGAATGTATGATCTTGAGCCGGGTTTCATGACCTGTAACTGCGTCTTTCGGGCGACGATCATTGGTAGAAGCCGAGGATACAGACGACCGGCGTGAGAGAGAGTGGCTCGTTTGTGTCCCGATGTCACGGTGGTATAATTCCGTAGGGTCGGACGCTATAGTGTCAACATCTGAGGCAGTGTCGTTGTCGCCAGTATTAGACTTCAAGCCGTTTGCTACAGGGACCTTTGACACGACAGACTCCAGTCTGTTGTTGAGTCTCTCAAGGTTATCCTCTGTATGACTAGCGAAATCATGACGGGCTATAGTCAGACTTTCCGCCATTGGGGCAACCAGATATTTTGACGCGCCATATATGGCTGCAGCAATACCGCCAGCGATGTAGGCGGTGTTCACAAGGAGTCGTGCGGTGACCAGCGGTGGCGGGCTCTGCGGCTTGATGAGAAACTCGGGGTATGTAACTATAGGTGGTATTTCTCGATTCTGTTGGCCGGATATTGTAGGGCGACTGGGTGTCTTTGATTCCGTGGGTGCGGCTGATGGTTCTGAAGAGCTGTCCAACGATTCTGACGAGGCACTGGGGTTTCGAGAAACGCCTATCAATTCCTGGATATCTGAATTGGTGAAACCCTTAGACTCTAGGAAAGCTATCTTCTGATCGGTTGGGGCGTCTTGGATGGCTTCGTCTTGGAGAAGCTTCCTGCCTTTCTCTAAGGAAGGTTTTGAAGCTTCACTTCCCTCTCTCGCCGATTCCTCGGGCCCAGGTTCGGGAGGGTTTGTAGTAGATGCCGAAGTTCCAGGTTGTGTGCTTTCTTTTGATCCTGGAGATGGCGTTCCTGTGGTTACCTGGGCACGCTGCCACGCTGGTATTTGAGGTTTCCGGGAGCTTTCATCATTTACCATTATAAAGCTCCTATCAATAAGAGTAAACCCGCTAGCCGCTATAGCTCCACGGCGCCTGTCGTCTGATCTTCACAGTTTATTAAATATACTATGCTTTACGCTGTGCAAAGCAGAGGCTCTCCAACACAGCAGGGTATAGATAGATCCAGAGCAGATGGAGGCAATGTTATATGGCGTTGTTTGTCCAAACTCACAACTAGACTTCCTTGTGCCTCGGCTGAGGTGAGGTTCACGCTCTCCGGGGCTCAGTTTCTCCGGACCCAAGCCCCCAGCGCGATGGCAGCAGGGGAATAGGGTAGCGTATGAGGAATATGGTCGAAACTGATCGAGATTAAAGTGACACTCTGATCCTAAGTTCCATTCGGACGCATATGAGGAGAGCTATTTAGCATCCAAAACTTTCGAGAAGTTGTTGCGAACTCAAAAGCCGGGTTAGGTGTAATACTTCGTTGTAGCGGTTACGGCTGCCAAAAGTCCAAGAGGTAGATGTAAGATCCGGGCTAGAGAATGGCAGACAGACCCGAAAGACCAGTCAAACGCCCCAGAAGGCTTTCTACCGATGACGACGATACCGACGACCCTGGTGATTGGATATCGCCGAAATCCGTTAATGCATCAGAAAGGTAAGGTAAATCCCAGACCTTGTCATTTATTGTGTATTTCTCCGTTTGTCCAACGTGGGGCATGCTCCACGATCTTATGCGGCCTGCTTGCCCTTGACACGGACTGTCAACATTCCTTGGCTGCATGAGGAAAAGACTCCTCCGCAGGCAACTTCTACTCATAAGACCCCACGTTACCCTCCGCAAAAGCAAGAATACAACACTTCAGATGAGCCCCTAAAGATTCAAATCCCGTGCGATCATCATGAGTGAACATCGTGCTCTTCGGTCCAGCAATCGTTTAATACCAAATAGCAACTCAACACCTGGCATAGCTCGTCCGCGCAGAGGTCAAAATGCACCAACACCGACAGCAACCATCAATAGATCGCCAGCAGGCCCAACGGAAGGCAGACAATCGATCCGCCTAACCGTGAAAGCGCCGCCAAGCAAGCTCCGTGAAGCAACCAGCAGTGCCGATGTGTTAGTCAACACACGGCCGGCCAGCCAGGAGCGGCATGGTATTAGCGGTCCTCGCATATCACGAAACAAGAAGCCCATCGTTGAAGAAACCACTAGTGAAGAGGAAAACGATGAAGACGAGGACATGCAAGATGTCGAAGAAGAGGAAGACGACGATCCGGACGAAGAGGAAGAAGAGGATGAGCAAGACGCAGACGAAGACGAAGACCTAGATGACGGCCAACCTCCGCCTCCCATCATTACGCAAGGGCCTCGTCGGCCAGGAGGTAAACCAACAGTGACCGTGACTCCAGCCATAGATGGCAAGGTAAAAAGCGTTGAGGCTAAGGAGATAGAGATGGCCGGGGACGATGAGGACGACGATGAAGAGCTGTCAGAATTGGAGTCTCAAGATGGACTAGGTGGAGAGGATGACGCAGAGGGTGATGAAGATCTCGGGGACGACCTGGGTGGCGACGAACCCGACACCGATGACGAGACGCCTATTCCTGGGAGCAGGGATGTGACGCCTGATCTAAGCAAACTTACGCGCAGGCAGAGGGCGCACTATGAAGACATGGCGGGTGGCCTTATGGCGTTATCAAATGGTGAGTCAGCAGCTTCCGGCCAGAAGATGGACACTAACATGCTAATTTTGCTCCAGAGGCGCAGAAGAAGAAGCACCTCACCGCTGAAGAGCACGCGATGCGTCGAGCCGAGATGGCCAGACGTCGTAAGAACCTTAGCGATAAGCGAAATGAGGAAGAAAAGGTATACTACGTCACCCCCATATTCACCTCTTTCGCACATACACCGCATCAAGCCCTGCCAGCCCCACTACGAGTTCGAGCCTTTCCATACAGGACTCATACGTTCGTCTAACACATTATTACCTTTAATGCCTCTTCCCTAAAATTCTTATTGCCTTGCATCCTTATCGTGATGGTCTTCACATGATTTGTTTCTAAGTGCGGCAGATATCGACCTTGCTGTGGACGCGCTTTGTTTCTCTCCCTGCACCTCCACAATCTGTTTCCGTTCCCTCTCCCTCAAGGCACCGTGAGCTCTTCATTTTTCAGCAACGCCAAGTCACGAACTCGAACTAACGAAGTACAGATGGACACGATAAACCGTCTCCTCAAGAAGCAAGCCCCCAAACGCCGTGGCCGGCGCGATCTCCTTGCTGTTGACGCAGGCGGTGAATCCACACCTGCCGCTGGCGACGAGATGGAGCTTGTGTTCGAAAAGCCCAAGGCCACTATGGTCAGGTGGGTGAATAGCCGGGATGGGAGTAGAGTCGGAGTACCCGATGAGTGGCTTGGCACGCCTGTGGGAAGCGTTTTCGAGGGTGGCAGTAAAGGAGAGAGGAGGGAGATGGGAACCCATAGCGGTATTAGGCTGATCGAGGAGGTCGCTTAGAGTCCTTTAGTTACATCTGGGCGCTCACAGGCATACTGTAATATAGTCAGCACCGAGGGTTGGTGCAAGAAGTCCCGGCTAAGTTTCGTCTAAGGCAGTCTTCGATCTTCTGCGGACCTTCTCGGCGTACCGCCGGCTGAGATAGAGCTGAAAGACGGGTGTATGCTTTGAATGCCCTCTAGAGGTTTTAGAGCAGAAACTACTATTTGAGTGTACGGACAAGCCCTCAAAACTTCGATAGGTCTGTCACATTACGTGACATTTTGCCTCAGATCTAATCATGTCTTTTTGCACCGACCTTAGCACCCTGAAGTACGATCGCGGTCTGAGTCTACATCTACATAGAATATACGAATATTTCAAGCTAGTCTTGAATATACTTCTTCAAGCCGCGTAACCTGTCCTTCGCCATCTCCAGGACATCATCATTCTTACAAATAGCAAATCGTAAATAATTCTCAACAATATGCGCGTTTTCAGGCGTGAAAAACTCAGTCGGCGGTATCGCCGCCACGCCAAGCTCCTTAATCAGAAACCAACTTAGCTTGAAATCCCGCGGGCGATCCGCCACCTGCGGAGGGAACTCATAATCTGAGGGCATCTTCACTTTCGCCATGTTAACAAGGACAAAGTAGCCGCCTTCGGGATCGGAATAAGGTAAGCCCAGCTCGTCTAGGACGGCCGCGAAGCGCTCGACTTTGGATTTCATCTCCCGCTTCGACTCTTCCCAGAAGCCTTCTTTGTCCGCTTCTTCGAAGCCCACGGCCGTAGCCTCTTGCAGCGGGCTGACCGAGCTATAGCAGATGCGCGTGTGGCTGGTGGACACGTGCTTAATGAGATGTTCGGGTCCAATCAGCCAGCCAACGCGCCAGCCGGTGCAGTAGAATTGTTTGCCGCCCGAACCGACGGTCAATGTGCGTTTGGCGAGCTCTGGGGATAAAGTTGCGATGCGGGTGAACGGGACGTAGTATAGCCGGTCGTAGACTTCGTCGGATATGATGATGAGATTGTGTTTGATGCAGAGGTCGCCGATTGCTTGGAGCTCATCTTTGGAGAAAACTTTCCCGATTGGGTTATGTGGGCTGTTGAGGACGATCATGCGTGTTCGTGGGGTAATTGCTTTTTCGAGTTCGGCCATGTCGATTGTCCACTCTGAGGCTGAGGAGGTTTGGGTGGCGGCGTTCTTCGGGGGATGCATGGGGACGTAGACTACTTTTCCGCCGGGCATTTGGATGTTGTATATGTATCTGGGATTCGAGTGAGATCAATCAGAGGCTGGGGGTCGCCATGACTTACTGATCGAAGAAGGGCTCGAAGACAATCGCTTCGTCACCCTCTTCAAGAAAGGCCATAAAGGCGCTCAACATGCCCTCATTCGCCCCTGTCGTAATCGTGACTTCCTTATCCGGGTCGAGCGTTCGTCCGAAGAAGGGAGAGTATGCATTGGCAATGGCCTTCTTTAACCGCGGACGGCCCTAGGACAGGTGTTAGATCCTTGTATTGTTTTCGGGTGGGAGCCAGTAGCAGCACCTTTGTGGGTGAGTATTGATTGCAGTCCACCGTATCCAGCGCTCGTTTCGCTGCATTGATGACGAATTGAGGCGGATTATAGCCACTGTCCGTTCGATGAGCTTTCATCCATGCAATGATGCATAGAGCGCTCGACCTTACAAAAACCCTTGGCCCATATTCACAATAGGTTGCACCGGTGACGCAGCGGCGGCTTCGTTGACGATTGACCTAGAATAATAGCTTAGTCTGGGTCAGAGTCCGGTTTGGCGACAGTACTCACCAGACATCCTGCTGCTGGCTTGCCACTCTCCTCGCGGGCTTGAACGGATCTGACATGGCAGAAGACCCAGACATGGTCCTGACAGGTCCCCACAAGAAAGGTGGCTGTTGAAAGTGGTTGCGGTTGATGTCTACACGGCAAATTGGTAAAAATCGGTGCGCCCGATATTCTTTTAACACCACGATGTATATTCTTGAAGCTCATAGTTCATGATGTTCACATAGCGCACAATGCAGCGGAAAGGATATGAGGGTGGCTGTTTCATGGCGTTCCATTTCCGTTGTCAAGCAGTCACCGGCATCGGACCGAGGCAGAGCGGACTCGGCGATGACCAAATCAAATCGCGTTGTCTGCTACGCGTCTACTGCAGAATTGTATGCGAAATCAAAAGTGTGTATGGAAGCCGACGTACGGATAGATCATCGTTATGATCACTTGCCCTATATGCTGCAGTACAGTTGAGGAGAAGAATATCAACCGCCACATAGATTCGGGATGTAAGGAGTGGATTGGTTCCAGCACGCCCCAGCCGCCAAACAACTCTATACCTCAGAATGTGCTTGGCTTCTTCCGAGCGTCTTCCGGCAAGAAACAGTCAAGCACGATTACAGATATTCCTGGGTCTGGAAATGGACATTTCAGCGATAGTCCCGCAGTATCTGGAAATGGGCCAACAACCCCCTCAACGAAGCAAAAGGATGTGGCTGGGAACGAGGCCCTCAGTGACGGGACCAAGGATGCACAGGAGCCCTTCTGGAGCAAGAAGCGTACATTGGAAACAGCACAGGTTGTCACCGGAGCATCTGGGGAGGAGAGAGGTCCAAAGGATATCAAACGGCCCAAAACCAGCAAAGAAAAGAAAGCGGATGCGTTTCAGAACGCAGCTCCGTTAGCGGAACGAATGAGACCACGCTCATTGGACGAGGTTTGTGGTCAGGAGTTGGTTGGACCGTCTGGCGTTATCCGTAGCCTCATCGAGCAGGAGAGGGTGCCTTCAATGATACTATGGGGCGGACCAGGCACAGGAAAGACAACAATAGCGCGCCTCATTGCCCAGGTTGCGGGCTGCCGTTATGTGGAGATTAATAGCACAACAAGCGGGGTTGGAGAATGCAAGAAACTCTTCGCAGAGGCAAAGGCAGAACTTGCGTTGACCGGAAGGAAGACGATCATCTTCTGTGATGAGATCCACCGTTTCAGCAAATCCCAACAGGACGTCTTCCTAGGACCGGTTGAGTCCGGGCAGGTGACACTTATTGGAGCTACAACAGAAAATCCATCTTTCAAGGTAGTAAATGCATTGTTGTCCAGGTGCAGAACTTTTACCCTCTCTAAGCTTACGGATGAGGACATTGTCCTGATACTGAGACGTGCACTCGACGCGGAAAGATTACGTCACAGCTCTACTCCTACATCCATCGAGGGCGCCAGGACATCAAAGTGTGAACATGATCCTGTTGAGCACGTCACGGCTTCATCGCCTGCAGACCTTGACACTGAAGGTGCGGAGATGGACGCTCCCAGGCAGCCCTCGAAGCAAGATGCCGAATCACCGCCTTCGACTGTCTACACCGTTATAGACGAGGAGCTTCTACGGTATATTGCGGCATTCGCGGATGGAGATGGACGAACAGCTCTCAATCTCTTGGAACTAGCAATGAGCCTTGTCGGACGCAAAGGTATCAGCAAGGATGAAGTCAAGCGCTCGCTGACTCAAACGCTTGTGTACGACCGCGCTGGCGATCAACACTACGACACCATCTCAGCTTTCCACAAATCCATCCGAGGATCCGATGCTGATGCCGCCCTTTACTACCTTGCTCGCATGCTCCAATCCGGTGAAGACCCTCTCTATATTGCCAGGCGCTTGATAGTCGTAGCTTCGGAAGACATTGGTTTGGCTGATAACAGCATGCTATCACTCGCCACAGCAGCCTACACTGCGGCAGAGAAAATTGGAATGCCTGAATGTCGTATTAATCTTGCTCATGCTACCGTGGCTATGGCAATGTCGAAGAAAAGCACGCGGGCGTACAGAGGCCTGAACAATGCGATGGCGGCATTGCAGAAGCCGGGTGTGGCAGGCCTACCTATCCCACTTCATCTGAGAAATGCGCCAACGAAATTGATGAAAGAGCTGGGCTATGGGAGGGAGTACAAGTATAACCCGCACTATCTGAACGGCAACGTTGTGCAGGACTATTTGCCGGAGAAGCTCCAAGGGCGGACGTTCCTTGAACCTGATGATCTGGGCGATAAGATCGACCCGGACTTGCCAGGCTAATACGTAAGCCTCTGTATCTGATCACAAGAATATAATTCCACGGTCGTGCAGTATTGAAGACGATCAGGGGCCTTGAGGAGATGTCTCGAACCGCAACATCGCTGCAACTACTTACGTGGACAAGTGACAAGAACGAGGACACGAAATACAGCGAGACCATCGCAACAGACTTAGCTGCTAGCAGGGATTATGACTTCCCTGCCGCGGTCAACATCCCTTGGTATCCGCGTTTGCTCCCAGAATACAGGATTGTCATGCTTCAGTGATTGTCATGCTTCAGTGATTGTCATGCTTCAGTGATTGTCATGCTTCAGTGATTGTCATGCTTATGTATTTGAACCCCAGTACCTCTGGCGCCTTCCAGCACCTCATTGTGCGTTCTCGTGACATGATATTATCCACGAGCAAACTTCATTATCGCCTGAATGTGTTAAGATCAAAGGAGCGCCAGTGGCAACTCCAGCATTCGAAGCTGCACAACCTCACACACTGCCCTCTGCACACAAAGCTGGCAAGCAAATCGGCGAAGTGTCTTACCAGATTCGACATCGTTCTCCTAACATCGCTCGCCTCGTTCTACTACTAAGTTCGCATCGGTCGAAGGCGTGCGAAGCAAGAGAGAACAAGAAATCGAATCGGAAAATCATGGTGCTGCCAACTTTCTAATTTAACCACTGCCAATCTTAGAAGGTCCTTCTTTCGCTGTGGCGGTCGATGAGATCCCCGGTGTGTAACAGTCCTCTGGCCCCAGACAATGCCAAACCGGAGTCTGTTATGGTTGAAAACCTGTCTCGGAGCACCTCAGCAACAAGCTTCCATAGTTAAGCACGTCCGCGTGCTCGTCTGCAATAGGACTGATGTTTTTCCCACAGAAAGCATGAAATCATCCGACCCAACGTATGCATGTTCGTCATGCTCAAAGATAACTATCCTGTGCCCGAAGGAGGATACCACCTTGTATATGTCCCACGCGGAACGCCTGAAGATCCACCCATCCGAGCGAGCATCTTGTTGAAAAACGAGAATGGAGAAGAGGAGCTAGCGGAGTTCCCTGGGAATGTCAGATGGTCGGAATTCGAAACCGATGCGGTGCTCGAGTTGCAGAGGTTGGTCAGGGAGCAAGTTGCTCGTATGAAAATTAGTCGCGAGGGAAGAGAACCTTTGAGAAGGTTGGAGCTGGGAGGGCGGAGGGTTTGGGCACGGAGCCGATTGGAGAGGAGGAGGAGTAGGAAGACGAGGAGGGAAGGGGAAGGGCAGTGGAAAGGGAAGGAGAAGCAGATGGACGCGGATGCTGATGCTGATGCTGAAGGAGCGTGAAATTAAGGCACTGTCAACAGCAAGTATGAAGAAGGGGCGAAGCGGAGACGTCGTCAGAGCCCGTCTAATTGTCTCTTACCGCCTTGAGACTACGCAAAAGATGTTACCGTGTGTAGCTCGTTTACTCTAATAAAGAAGACATCGTCTCTGTGAGGATCTACATTCTCAGAATGCCAGTGCACTCAGATCCAGCTTGGGTCGGCGTTTCCATGATTGTAACCCTTTACTCCACCAAGATTATGCGTGCCAATAGCCATCAAAAAGCACATTGAGCAATCTACCTCGTATGAGATCTCCAGGCGCTCTGAGCACGGCCTTATACCTAAGCTTGGAGCACCCATCTGCCGCACTCCTCTTCTCCGCCTAGTCAATGACTCTGCTTGTAATCTACTAATATCTTGTGGTTCCCCACGTTCTTGCGAGCAATTACCTACGCAGCTTACCGCAAGTTTCTTCCGATTTCAAACCCTGATAACTGAAGATACCAAGCAATTGAAAAGGTGATCAGTTGGTGCTTAACCCTAGGCAGTGCCTCGATGGTCTTTGGTTCCTGAAAGTCGCTTGCCCGTGTGCGAGCGGAAGCGTGTGCCGAATACTACATAACGCAACCACAATCTCAGTTGTAGACGCCGTACGATATCTTGCTGCACTCCCAAATGCCACGTTTAAAGCACCAAGTGGGTTGTTGTACGGTATGCAACTGTGGACTACTTACCAAATAATATGCGAGCGCAGTGCCCCGAGATCAAAACGGAGAGTTGAACAAGCAGCGCAGACTGGAAGTATTGAAAGTGCCGTGCAGCAACCAGATGGTCCTGAATTCAGGATCCCTCCCAAAATTAGAGTCCACAGGCGCTTGAAACCAGTTTCCCACCCATGATTGGTGACTTCCAATAATCGTAATATTGATTAAAATAATGATGATAATGATCAGGGAGAAGGAGGACTTCTGATGAAGGCGTTAATAATGATGATGACGAAGGGGCAATGATAATGGTGATGAGAATAAAAATGGTGATCGAAACTAAGTAACGAAACAAAGGATATTGCATAAGTCGACCTGGCATTGGTCTTATTGCCGTTCTACGTGATTCCACCACCGAGTGGTCCACTGCAGGCGTAATCCTCTGGGGCGTGGTGGTCAGCGACACGTCCATTTATCCCTTCTTCACTTCCTACCCGCCCATTCTTCCTGTCCCTGTATGCTGTATTGTGAATTGCTTTCAGAGTGCTTTTCAATACGCCGACCGACAGTTTTGGCAGCAGCCAGAAATCATCGCAACAAACAACCGGCGGCCGTGCGAATGTGTGGACGGGTCGCTGCGATAACTCACCAATTCAGTACCCGCAAAGTCTGCATGTACTCTTTAAAAGGCTTGATATGGCGCGTATCTACATAGAAAAACCTTGAAGATTTGAGTGCGGATAAAAGTGAACGAGTGCTCGGCGGCCTTCAAAGTGTTAGAGTTTCAATGCCGTACATCTCAGTCTGGCTCGATCTGATGGCCGCTTAGGATTCTCGCGCTTCTGGCAATTCCGTACAGTGTGTGAGTGAGTCACACGTGGTTACTTCCTCTTGCAGAAATGGATGCACGCACCCATATATTGCACTCTACATGGATATCCAATAGGTCACTGTTTCTTGCGTAACCGCGTCTCCTCGCCTTTGTCTTCATCCTTGCCCGGCATATATATTTTCTTGGTGAGCAGAGCGTATACATGACACCCTAACACGAAGAGGTACATGGCTACGAGCAGAATTGTCATTGCTGAGCCTACCCAGAGGATGCCCTCACTTTGCAACTGTTTCGATTCAGCAAGATCGCCACATGCAGAGAGCATTAGATCAGACTATACCTGTCGGCCAATCTCAATGGTATTAATTGCGAACCCAATGTTCGGAAATACCATGGAGTACCAGATCAAGGAGAAAGACATTTCTCGTACTCCGGCTAAGACACTAACCAAGCTTATGCCAAAGAACCAGAAAGCAACTGCCCAGAGGAAGATGGCTATGAATAGTGCAACTGCTTGGAGGGCCTCGACCGCGGATGGGTGGCTGGCGAAGAATGAATACCCTCGTGGAAGTGAGTTCGCCTAGGACGACATGGACGTTAGGAAAGGTCACAATAGGCCACGGGCCGTTACGGAGCTAACCTACTAATCCTATGAATGCGAGTCCCTGAGACGTTTTCGGTGTGTATGCAATCTACAGATGAGCAGAGAAATCGACTTACTGTAAAACTTGGTGGCCCAACAGCGATAAACATGCCAGGTCTCATTGCAGGTCCAGGTAGACCATACTCCATAAGTCGGTGCATGTAGATTGAGTAGAACAGCATTGCGACAAGGAAACCGAGTCACTGATAGGCCGTGCCCACTACAATAATAGGAAGTCTTTGGTCGTTTGGCTGATGCATGGCGATATAGCTTCCCAGAGTCCCAGTGAGCATTGCAGCAAAGACTGGCATAATCCAAGAAGGAGTCATCTGCTGTGGCGTTAGATGCTCCCCGCTAAATAGCTCCCAGTACTGCAGTACGGACACCGTGAATGTACAGGCTGCGTAGAGCCAGAAAAGGACTCGTATTACCACGAGAAGCCATGGACCTGTTGTGGGCAGGCCGAGCGTATCCATGCCAAGGATGATGGTTGGCATCGATAGCCAAAAGGTAGGGAAGAACAAGGACTCTGTAGGGTGGCGGAGACTGATTGGTAGAGCCTTCGGGTGCATGATGAAACGAGTTGTTATCAAGGCAGTTATCAGAACGAACAAGACTAGATCGAAAATATAGACAACCTTTGCAATGGTGATAAGCCCGTGGAACTGATGGGGCGTCTCCGCAAGAAGCACTGCTACTGAGTTAGTCCGGTTGTAGCTCAGAGAAACCTTCCATTCTTCCAAATGTAGCTGCTGGCTAGTGGAATAAATTGAGTTTTGCCTCAAGCATACACTTCGCATACAAACTAGGGTCAGGGAGCTTTTATGGCTCGTTACCAGGAAACGGTCGTGCCTTTCTCAAATACTTCAGGAATATTCACACGTACAAGCGATCCCGCCAGTGGACATGGTGACGGTATAGTTGGCCCAAGTGACATGACTTTGTGATGTCAGTTTCGGGCTGATGTGCGAAGCTGCGGTGCGGGTACCTAATTCATTCTCGAACGCTGACCTTGCCACTGCCTGCATCTGGGTCTTTCTTTTGCGAAGGCACATTATCAGAGCTCTCATCGTCTTTGGTCTGTGCCATTGACGCTTCTCAGAAGAGTGACAAGAATTCAACAAGGGCCCAAATTTTGAGAGTTATGTTACACGGGATCATAGTTTCTCAATTGACGCCAGCGGATATAGCTTTACTTGTTCAGTTGAACACACATTCGAGTAGTATAGAGTTGGGTAGATGAGGTATTTGAGATCGGTGTGAAAGCTGTTTGGTCGACATGATGCAATCCGTACATCTTCAACCATGACAGCATCATCCCGGTTCCTCTAGTGCCCACAGCTTCATGTAGGAGTCAACGTGCAGGTGCCTGTAATTTCAGATTGCCAAGGCCAAGGTATTTTACGTGTTGGCGAAAATGGCAATGCGGTATAGCCTGACAAAGTTTTGGTCTGCGTATTAAAGTCTTTGGAACACACAGGAACGGATTACCAATGCGGGGATAGGTAATCGTTCCGAGTCGACCCTTGCGGTCGCGAGATCTACTCAAAGGGAGACGTAAGGAAAACAGTTGGCAAGATGAGTAAGAAGAGGCGCAAACTCTGCACGCAGGGGTGCCGATTCGATATGTACTATCTTAGCAATTGCTACGTAGTCCAACAAGAATGCTTCAAGCGATCATGCCAATGCCGGGCTTGTACGCAGCGCATATCTAACCGTGCTCGGTGATCAAGTAATGAGCACTGCTAGCGAAAAGATGCTGCTCATCTCCCTCTTGGCATTCGTAAATGATCAGTTAGCTGCGAGTATATAGAGCATCTGATGATAAGGATTCATGCCTTGACGGAGGAAGAAGGGGTTTGCGTTGGTTGGTTTTTCTACAAAAGCTTAGTCGCGCTTCCCGCGCTTAGAATAGGCGCGCGAAGAAGATCACCAACCATCCATTGTCCATCTCAATTCAGGCTGTGCAGCGAACATAATTAGCCATGCGATGAACTCCGGTCAGCAACGTATCAGGTTATTGACCTCTCGCTCAGGTGAGCTGCCTCCCTTCCACAGTTTCAGTGTGTAATCCCATCTATACTAATGATATACAGCATACGGGACGGTATGTAAACGCTGTTTGAAGGACATCGCGCGGCGTCACTATGCCTCCGCAGCCGCTGCAGCAGTATCGAACAATCCTACGATAACACGAACGGATTCTTCAGCGACGCAAGCCGCATCTACCCAGAAATCATATCAGCTGCGTGCCGGCGTCGTCCTTTCCAGACCGCCGCAGATTACTCGCGATCTGACCCCTTTCGAGAAGGCTTACTTCCTCTACCAAAGGCGACTGAATGAGAGGGCTGCCCTGCCATTCACAAGATATCTCTACTTCAAGAAAGGTACTCCTGCAGACGCGGAATGGAAGCGGAAAGCCAAAACGCGTGTGACGCCTGCCCGCGACATTGGCAGCTACGACGCCTACGGAAAGGAAGGCTGGAATGATGAGGTCCTAGTTGGAGCTCAGGAGAGTGAGCCAGAGCATCAGATGGACGCTTTACTGAAAGACGCGGAGCTTCCTGGCGTAGGCGCCGGAGAGGTGAGCGAAGCTACAAAGGAGTCGGTGGATAGGCCAATGCCCAGGGTTACGGAAGCGGACAAGGCAAATGATCAGAAGAGTCTTAACAGGCTTCTTCAACGGACACTTTACCTGCTGGTGAGGAATGCGGATGGGAGATGGTCGTTCCCCAGCGCAAGTTTGCTGACTAGAGAAACGTTGCACCAGGCAAGTAGTGAAAATCAAGTTCTGAGTGGACATATCTAACATCAAACAGGCAGCGGAGCGGATACCAGTCCAAGCAGGTGGTCTCAATATGAATACATGGGTTGTGGGAAATACTCCCATAGGACACTATAAGTTTGACTTTCCTCGGCATTTGCAGAACACGGAAGACGTCGCGGAAATCGGAGATAAGACATTCTTCATGAAGGCGCGGATTATGGCTGGACAAGCGAACATGTCCGACAACAAGCTAGGCTTGTCAGACTTCAAGTGGCTGGCCAAGGAGGAGGTGGAAGCTTCGGTCTCGAGGCCGTATTGGCATGCAATACAGCATATGCTGGCTGAGAGATAAAACTGTACAGAGTCGATATAACATTATCTTAACAGAGTTGATAAACGCATAGCGCAGAGTTTCGGCATGCAAGAGGAATATGGGTATCTTCGCTTCAAAGCTTAACGCCCCACCACCGTACCATGCTCTCGGTCTTGTGGGTCCATATGTTGCGATATTCTACTTTACTTTGCAGAAAACCGTTGACCTTGTACTACCGGAGCGCCAGCTGTCGCCTTCTCCTTACTTAGGCTCTTGCCACACATAGCGCATGCTTTATAATCCATCGTCAGCGAATTGTCCCATTGAAGCGATGTGTCTCCCACATACCGTTCTCCTTGTACGCACACCTCTGACAGTATTTCTTGCCCTGATCGACCTTCGTTTTGCATTTATCGCAGGAACTGGAGTAAGTCGCATATGGATTTTTCGCCGTCTTGCTCAGAAGCTTACTCTAGTTCATATCGAGTTAGTATGCGCGTAATACATAGTGATTAATGTCTGGCTACCTTGCTAATCCCCGTGTTCCCAAGTGTTGCAGACGCCTTCTTCCGAGAGTCACTGTTTGCTGAAGAAGCAGGACTGCCATAGTATAGTTCATCCTTGCGCTTTACTCCGGGAGTCGCCAGCTCCGTATTCTTCAGGAGCTTCTGGCATTTGGCGCACACCATTCTCGTGCAGTGACTCCTAAGTGCTGTGCGTTACTCCACCCATGACTTGAAGCGCTGAAGCGGCGCTTGTGGCGGCGCAGAAACCGCGGGGAGCGGCACGTCGGAGTGGTCGGCTTCCGAACGGAGTCCCTGACTGGTCTCCACGTTTGTTGGATCACTTTATGGAGCAGCATACCCCGTCAAGCCCGTACGAACAACGCAGATAACATATTCCTGGAACCTTTAGCCTGCATGTGACCCTACTCTAAGCCATCCAGCGCAATACATCCGTTATCCGTGGACATCCTATCTAAGGACTTGAAGCCACGCTTTACTTGTCTGAGGCTATGCATGGGCGCCCAATAGCAACACCTGTACTCTCGATCGTGGTTGCCTGCGTTTCCGTTCAGTAACCCAAAGAGTATAGGTCGTGCTTTGGAATCGGTAGCTTATGCGCCCTCTGGATCCTCAAACCGCTGCACAAATGGTACCCCAACAAGGGGTGCTCAGTATTAGAACGTTGCTCTCGAGATGGCTGGTAGATCTCCTGGACACCAGGAGATAACATCCAGTAACGACCTGCTGCTGGACCTCGACGACCCTCGACCTCACTACTCTTCTGGGCAAGTACCACCGGTCAGCGATGCGGACCTTCTCCGCAATTATGATATCGACAGCTCAGAAACGCCGCAAGGCCGACCATCAATATCATACGACAGCTTCGTTGGAGGATCAGGATCAACCACTGGGTTACCAGGAGGTCCTGGTGCCTCTACAAGTAGACCCACACCGCCTTTCGTGTTAACGGACAATTCAAGGTCTTACTCACAAACTTCGGTATTACACAACTATCAGCGCTATGGAGACGTGGACGACTTGCCCGATGATGACCGCTCGCTTCAAGGATACTATGCAGCGGGCGGGATTGATGACAACGCGATGCCCGGGCTGAGCACTGGGGCTTCGAGGGCGAGAAACAGGAATAGTGTTCTGAGCATGGGCGGCGGCTTGTTGGGGCGAGCAAAAACCATGCTGGGAATGGGCCCGAAATATACGGAGATGGATCTCCCCTTGACAGAGCCGGGAACTCGCGAGTCCGGAACTGTAAGCTCTGTCGCCGATGGCCATGGCAAGCAACACGATCGCAGCGCGCGACGTCCGACCCAGTTCAAGTTCGGCTTTGGACGAGGAAGGTCGGATGCATCACAATCAGGACCACGCATCATCCATCTGAACAATCCTCCTGCAAATTCAACGAATAAATACGTCAATAACCATGTCTCCACTACGAAGTACAATCTTTTTACGTTCATCCCCAAATTCCTCTATGAGCAGTTCTCTAGATATGCGAACCTTTTCTTCCTATTCACAGCGATATTGCAACAAATACCTAACATATCTCCAACAAACCGATACACGACCATCGTTCCTCTCATCATCGTCCTCCTGGTTTCTGCTATCAAAGAACTTGTGGAAGATTTTCGCCGCAGGACTGCCGACAAATCGCTTAACAACTCCAAAGCAAGAGTACTAAGAGGATCAAGCTTCGGTGATGTCCGATGGGTCGACGTCGCTGTTGGAGACATTGTTCGGGTGGAATCAGAAGAGTCGTTTCCGGCTGATCTCGTACTACTTGCAAGTTCGGAACCCGAAGGACTATGTTATATCGAAACTGCAAATCTCGACGGAGAAACCAACCTGAAGATCAAGCAAGCCATCCCGGAGACTGCGAACCTTGTCAGTCCTGCGGAGCTCAGCAGGCTAGGTGGTAGCATTCGTTCGGAGCAGCCAAACAGTAGCCTCTACACCTACGAAGCTTCCTTGACGATGCAAGCTGGTGGTGGTGAAAAGACCTTGGCTCTAACGCCGGAACAGCTCCTCTTGCGTGGGGCAACTTTGCGCAACACCCCGTGGGTGCACGGTGTGGTGGTGTTTACAGGGCATGAGACGAAGTTGATGCGGAATGCCACCGCCACTCCGATTAAGACTACGGCTGTTGAGAGACGCGTAAATTACCAGATTCTAATGCTTGGTGGCATTCTCATCGGACTCAGTCTTGTCTCGTCTATTGGCGATTTGGTTGTCCGATCGAGGGGTAGTAACCGACTTGGATATCTTGATTATGCGGGTTACAACGCAGCGAAACAGATGTTTTCTGACATCTTCACATACTGGGTGTTATATTCCAACCTGGTCCCGATCTCACTGTTCGTAACGATCGAAATCGTCAAGTATTACCAGGCGTTTCTCATTAATTCCGATCTTGACATTTACTACGATAAAACCGACACCCCCGCCAATTGCAGAACATCATCCCTTGTTGAAGAGCTTGGCCAGGTTGAATACATCTTCTCGGACAAGACGGGCACGTTGACCTGCAACCAAATGGATTTCCGACAATGTTCGATTGGCGGAGTTCAGTACGCTGACGAGGTACCTGAAGACCGAAGAGCCACGACAATGGGTGGTATGGATGGGGCTATCTATGATTTCTCGACCTTAAAGCAGAACCTTAAGACGCACGACAGCAGAGACACCATGCACCACTTCCTGACGTTGCTATCGACGTGTCACACGGTCATACCTGAACGAAACGATGAGAAGCCAGGCCAGATTAAGTACCAAGCCGCATCCCCTGATGAGGGTGCTCTGGTCGAAGGAGCGGCACTGTTAGGCTACAAGTTCACAGCTAGGAAACCGCGCTCTGTCACCATAACTGTCGATGGACTGGATTTTGAGTACGAACTCCTGGCAGTTTGTGAATTCAATTCCACACGGAAGCGAATGTCCACAATCTTCAGATGTCCCGACGGTAAAATAAGATGTTACTGCAAGGGAGCCGACACTGTAATCATGGAGCGTCTAGGCAGAAATAACACTATTGTTGAGGTGACTGGGCAGCATCTGGAGGAGTACGCTGTGGAAGGCCTACGTACATTGTGTCTAGCCATGCGAGAAGTACCCGAGCAAGAATTCCAAGAGTGGTGGCAGGTCTTCAACGCAGCTGCAACGTCGGTTAGCGGTAATCGGGCTGATGACCTCGACAAAGCTGCTGAACTCATTGAGCATGATCTTACACTGCTTGGTGCGACGGCCATTGAGGACAAGCTTCAAGACGGTGTTCCTGATACGATCCATACTTTGCAGACGGCAGGCATCAAAATCTGGGTACTGACCGGAGATCGTCAGGAAACGGCTATCAATATCGGCATGAGCTGTAAGCTCATAAGTGAAGAGATGACGCTTCTGATAGTGAATGAAGATAACTCAGAGGCTACAAGAGAAAATTTAACGAAAAAGCTTACGGCAATCAAGAACCACGCTGGTGGTGGACTTGAACTGGAAACACTGGCCCTTGTCATTGACGGCAAGTCATTAACCTTCGCCTTGGAGAAGGATCTGGAGGTTATGTTCCTTGACCTCGCCGTGATGTGCAAGGCGGTCATTTGCTGGTGAGTCTTAGTCAAAATTGAAGCAATTAACAGTTTTAGCTAACAAGCATGGTCTCAGTCGTGTCTCACCACTGCAGAAGGCATTGGTTGTCAAGCTGGTCAAGCGTCACCTCAAGGCTATACTCCTCGCCATTGGCGATGGTGCAAACGATGTCTCAATGATCCAAGCGGCGCACGTGGGAGTCGGCATCAGTGGTGTTGAAGGTCTTCAAGCCGCTCGCAGTGCCGATGTCGCAGTCGCACAATTCCGCTACCTTCGAAAGCTACTATTAGTACATGGCGCATGGAGCTACCAACGTGTTAGCAAGGTTATTCTCTACTCATTCTACAAGAACATAGCGTTCTTCATGACGCAATTCTGGGTATGCTACAAAAGTCGTTAGTCCCAAACGCAGACTGATTCGTCACAGTATTCCTTTCAAAACAACTTTTCCGGACAAACCATCTACGAGTCCTGGACCATGTCTTTCTACAACGTCCTCTTCACCGTTCTCCCTCCCTTCGTACTTGGGATTTTTGATCAGTTCGTTAGCGCCCGTCTTCTAGATCGATACCCTCAACTTTATCAACTCAGTCAGAAAGGCGTCTTCTTCCAGATGCACTCATTCTGGGCTTGGATCCTCAACGGCTTCTATCACTCTCTAATTCTCTACCTATTTTCCGCCGGCATTTTCTGGGGTGATCTAAAACTCGGCAACGGCAAGGTAGCTGGACATTGGGTTTGGGGTGCCGCGCTGTACACTGCTGGCCTCGCGACTGTGCTCTGCAAAGCAGCCCTCATAACCAACATATGGACCAAATATACCGTCATCGCTATACCAGGGTCTATGATCTTATGGATGGTTTTCCTACCAATCTACGGCATCGTTGCGCCCAAGGTGGGCGTTTCTGTGGAATTTGACGGTGTCATACCCGTGTTGTTTTCAAGCCCTGTCTTCTGGTTGATGATCCTAGTGCTCCCATTCCTATGCCTGCTAAGGGACTTTGCATGGAAATAGTACGTTTGGCCCTTACACGTATGTTGGATGGGAGTATGCTGATAGTTCTGTTTCAAGCGCCAAGCGCATGTACAACCCGCAAACATACCATCACATCCAAGAAATTCAGAAATACAATATCCAGGATTACAGACCTCGGTAGGTTGCAGTACCCCACAATGTCTGATTAAAAGCTAACATGAGCGACTAGGATGGAACAATTCCAAAAGGCAATCCGAAAAGTTCGGCAGGTACAGCGTATGCGCAAGCAGCGCGGGTATGCCTTCTCACAGACAGACGAATCGCAAGCCAGGGTTTTACAGGCATACGATACTACTCGAGAGCGTGGGCGGTACGGTGAAATGGCCAGCTCGAGAGGGTAGTGCAAGCTTGCTCGTGATGTTTTATGAGTGCAAGAAGGCGCTTGAGATACCTTTGTATGTGTTTTGTCCTTTCTTAGGTGTTGCTTGGTCTTGTTAAGCTACGGCTAGTGCTGTCGAAGCTGTGCAGCGTCCATGGATTGCTCTGCGCTTTGTACAGTTTGTTTCGAAGAGCGTAGTGCCTGGCGTTCGGCGCTGTTACCTGATAGGAAGACACAGTACTTGCTCGCATCTGTTAATCGCGGAGACTCTGGCATGAACGGGTTATTGGTACCTAGTTTTCCTCAGATGCGTGCTACAAGAAAAAGCGATGATCACCAACTTACTTCCTCGCAGGCAGGCAGGCTAAATAAAATCTCCAAAGGACCCGCGAATATCTCAGAACACCGGACAATACCCATGCGTAAATCTGATCACTGAACATTCATTTAGCCGGCCACCTTAGTAGATCATCCTGGAACCAGGTTTAAACCCCGCCATGATGCTACAGTTACCGGTAACCCCTGGTACCTGGATGGGAGGTTGGACCACCCCTCTCGGCAGGAGCTTCGGCGGAACCGATTTTGTTCAGAGCCCGGGCTCAACCCAAGCATCTGAAAAGTCACGACTAGTAGAGGGATCACTTAACAGTTTCCACCTGAGCGACTCACATGGATAAGCATCTCATAAAATTGAAATAATTCAGCGCAACATTAAGCGAGCACCTAAGCGTCGATAATATGGTGTTGTCGAGTTGCTGCAAGAACCGTAGGAGTGAGGTATTTTCAAAATAAGCTTTTAAACCACCCCAGGTTTCCCCGCACCCTGCCCCACATACACCTCATTGAGATTGCAACGTCGCAAACGTCACAGGCACCCCCCAACAATGAAGTACATAAGGACAAGCATAGCCAATATGGAGCGCCTAAAGGTCGAAGGAGTGACACTCCACGTTCGTTACTGTCGCCGCCAATATGGTGATGCTCTCCTTTTCGCTCAAGGCGGCGCTCGTCGTCGCCGCAGCTGTAGGCACAGTCGCCAGTCCTATTGCGGAGACTTCGATGCAGGCTAGTAGCTCTCGCTCGTCGGCATGCAGAGCTTCATACGCAGCAGCACCGAGCAATACTGCAAGCGCTGGAATGGCTTCAAGTGGGACGGCACTAAGCGGCCGCGGGACCAGCAGCGGCGCAGCAAGCGGGAGTGGATCTGGTGGTACTGCTTCTGGTGGAATGACTTCAGGTGGATCAGCAACTGGGTCTTCACCAAGCGGCTACGGGACTAGTAGCAGTGCAATGAGTGGACCTGGATCGATGAGCGGGTCTGGATCGATGAGTGGAAGTGGATCGATGAGCGGACCTGGATCGATGAGTGGAAGTGGATCAATGAGCGGAACTGGATCGATGAGCTCTGGAATGAGCGGCTCCGGATCTGGCAGTGCTACAGGAAGCGGCGCCGGCTCAAGCGGCGGTGCTTCAGGCGGAATGGGATCAATGAGCAGCTATTCTCCCTCAGCCTGTAAAAATACATATACTTCACGGGGCACCACGACTGCTGCAAGCGGAATGGGAGGTGCTTCAAGTGGAATGACTTCAGGTGGAATGACTTCAGGTGGAATGACTTCAGGTGGAATGACTTCAGGAGGAATGACTTCAGGTGGCACTACAGCGGGCGGCACTGGATCAGGCAGCGCTGGATCAAGCAGCAGTGGAATGTACAGCTACAGCACACCGGGAAATAGCTCTCCGTCAGCATGCAGGAATACGTACACAACAAGGCCAAGCACGACTGCTTCTTCTGGATCAGGAATGGCTTCAGGTGGGACAGGAGGTGCCTCGAGTGGAACAGGAAGTGCCTCAAGTGGAATGGCCTCGGGTGGAATGACTTCGGGTGGAGCGTCTTCGAGTGGAATGGCTTCAGGTGGAATGACTTCAGGCGGATCAGGCAGCATGGGATCAGGCAGCATGGGATCAGGCAGCACGGGATCAAGTGGAAGCGGGATGTTTAGCTACAGCACACCGACGACCTCTCGTGTATCAGGATGTACAGCTACATATCGATCGAGCAGCTCTGCAGTTGGAGGATCCGCTTCGAATGGATCTGGGGCTACCGGTGCTACATCGGGCGGCTCCGGAACCAGCAACACTGGAAGCAGCGGTGGCGCGAGCGGCACTGGATCAAGCAGCATGGGATCAGGCAATATGGGATCAAGCAGCATGGGCTCAGGCAGCATGGGGTCAAGCAGCATGGCCTCAGCTGGAAGCGGGATGTACAGCTATAGCACGCCGACGAGTCGTGTATCAGGATGTAGAGCTACATATGCATCGAGCAGCTCTGCCAACGGTGGATCCGCTTCAGGTGGAACGGGAACACCTGGTTCTACTGCAGGCGGCTCCGGATCAAGCAGCGGCGCAGTAAGTGGGGCTGGATCAACCAGTAATTCCTCCGGTGGTACTCAAACAAGCGGAAGCGGTATGAATGGGTCTACAATGAGCGGTTCAGCTTCAGGCGGAGCAACGTCATCGGGAGCAGCTTCAGGCGGAACAATATCATCCGGAGCAGCTTCAGGCGCAATCACATCATCTGGAGCAGCTTCAAGCGGCACCGGGTCGAGCAACGGTGGAGGAACCGGCACGGGCTCGAGTAACGGTGGAGGAACCGGCACGGGCTCGAGCAACGGTGGAGCAACAGCCACTGGCTCGAGCAACACTGGAGTAGGCGGAACTGGCCTGAGCGGCTACGGAACCAGCTCTGGCCGCCCAGTCTCCCAGATCAGCGATGGCCAGATTCAGGCCAGTACCGGCGTCTCTGGCGGCATGGGCTCTGGGAGTTCGGGTGCTACAGCTACGATGAGCTCTGGAAATTCTGGTGCTACTGGTGGCATGAGCTCTGGCGCTGGCTCAAGCGGTGCTGGGTCTAGCGCAACAGCACCGAGCGGCTACGGATCGATGATCCCAAGCGGCAGTGGTTCCTCAGGTCCTGCACCCACAGCGGCCGTCCTCAACGGCACCTATGCCGGCGTGCATTCGGCGCAGTACAATCAGGACTTCTTCCTTGGAATACCCTTCGCTCAACCACCCGTTAACAACCTCCGCTTCCGTGTGCCGCAGTCGCTGAATACGACATGGAGCGGCTCGCACGCTGCCATGGCATACTCACCAGAATGTGTTGGGTATGGAGGTGATCAAATCGGGTATGACCAGTCGGAGGACTGCCTTTATTTGAACGTCGTGCGTCCGGCTGGGTATGATGGTCAGAAGTTGCCTGTTGCTGTTTGGATTCACGGTAAGCCACATAGTGCTAGTTCCATCACTGCAGGAGAATCATGCTGAATCGTTTACAGGTGGTGGGTTTGTGATGGGCGGAGCCCCAGACAGACGCTACAATCTATCATTCATCGTGGAGAATGCTGTCAGCATAGGCAAGCCCTTTATTGGCGTGTCGACAAATTACCGCTTGACCTCCTTCGGGTTCCTGGCGGGCAATGAGGTAATGGCGAGTGGCCAGACGAATCTTGGTCTAAGAGATCAGAGACTCGCTTTGCACTGGATTCAGGAAAACATCGCTGCTTTTGGAGGTTAGTGACTGTCACGAGGTGTTCCAGAGGGTTTGTACTAATCTGAGCACAGGCGATCCATCGAAAGTGACCATATGGGGAGAAAGTGCCGGAGGCATGTCTGTAGGCATGCATCTGACTGCATACGGCGGCCGTGACGACCGACTTTTCAGAGCTGGAATCATGGAGAGCGGCAATCCGGTCTCGTATTATTCTATGAATTCTAGCGACTTCTACCAGCCGTTGTACAACATGCTTGTTCAGCAAACGAACTGCGGCCAGGCTGCAGACTCGCTCCAGTGTCTCCGAGGAGTTCCTTTTGCTCAGCTTAATGCCGTCCTCAACACGACTACTCTGGGCGGATCGGCGTGGCATCCTTACGTTGATGGCGATTTCATTGAAAAGTATACCTCCATTCAGCTTGCGCAAGGACAATTTGTCAAGGTTCCGATCATCGACGGTGCGAATACGGACGAAGGGACTGCTTTCGGCCCGCGAGGCATTAATACCACAGAGCAATTCTTCAACTACCTCACAAGTATGTCTTTTGCAGCAAGTCATGTACCCAAGTGGAAGTATTGCAGCTGACAAAGTGTGATAACGCAGATGGGCCAAACAACCCTGGCGTCCAGCTTCCAGCGGATTTCGCAAACCAAATCCTTGCCGCTTACCCTGACGATCCGTGTGTCGGAATCCCCACCACTGAGGGTGCGTACAACCCACTCCCACTATCCCACCACTCCGTTGTTTCCTTTCTAACTTTGCCCTTCCTTCGTCCATCATTCCCGCAGCCTTGACAGCCCCACCGTTCACGATAATAATCCTTCCCAGGCTGCGACCGCGCCCCCGCTTCCTTCGGCAACCAGTACCGCCGCACAGCCGCCTACGCCGGCGACGCCGTCTTCATCGCCAACCGGCGCCAAACCTGCCAAACCTGGGCCGCCAACTCCGTCGCAGCCTACTGCTACCGCTTCGACGCCACCCCCGCCGGCGTGCCCTACACCATCGCAGCAACGCATTTCCAAGAAGTCGCCTACGTCTTCCACAACTGGAACAGCACCGGCTACGCCAGCATGCAGTTTGCCGGCAAGGGCGCCAACGCGTTCGCGCTCAGCACGCTTATGAGTAGTAGCTGGGCGAGCTTTGTGGTGGATTTGGATCCGAATAGCTTTAGAGCGGGCGGGGCGGGGGGGAGTGCGTATGCGGGAATGGATCAGTGGCCGAGGTATAGTACGGGTGCTCCGATGGATTTTGTGTTTAGTGAGAATGTGACGAGCTTTGCGGAGCCGGATACGTATAGGGCAGCGGGGATGGCGTTGATTAATGGTGCGGATGTGCTGTATCGGAGATAGATGGGAATTGTAGGGCTCTCGCACGCTCAGTGGTGGATGCTGGTTTTGGTGACTTAGGGCACCACAGTTGTGGGGTCGGTTGTTGGCGAGATAGCGAGGAGAGAAACATGTAAATAGAAGTGACTGACCTGGAGGGACTGGCAGCCTAATCGAGGATGTGAAGATGTATGTATATAGGTGTAAGTAACGACTTCATGGTCAGTACAAACCGATGAGACAAAGCGGCTATGCCCGGAATTTGATGCTAAACACTAACTGCATAGGATTATTGTAGTTTCATGGGGGAGCTGGCAAGGCGATCTTGACCGGGGACTGGACCGCGCAGGGCGCTGTCATTTTCGGGATTGGTGCTCTTTATCTGCATCGAGGCTTTAATTTTATTGATTGCCATCGGTAATATTGTGACACCGAAACGATGCATCTAACCCACGGGAGCTATACTGCAGGCTTGCCAACATGGAGACGGTCTTAGACTCCCTTTGGCCTGGGGTATCGTTTCAATGATACATGCGCGCATGAAAGGCAACATTGACAAATAGACCGATTTCTCACTCGATCCTGCCTCAAGGTTTAAACTGTCTACCTTATGCGAACTTTACCTCTCTGAACAAGCTAGCTCTAAGTTGTATCACAGCCGCAAGCTCGAGAATGAATTCTTGCAGGATGATCACGTTGGTTAGGAAGTGACTCAGACTGATTTCCACTGTGGCTGTTTCCTGTTGCTCACCGTTGGCCGCGACATCTCCCACCGCAGGGGACTGGTTGGTTGAACCCTCCATCAAGGCGTCATACTGGGTACTCGCCGCTGTGACTTTACATCCCGGAAAGCGTAACTTGCGTTGTAGGAGCTCAGCATCCGCTATGTTTGATTCGAGGACAGTGGACGACTCGGGCGCTCGGTGTACTGATAGTTTTACTGACGGGCCCGTTGTCGTTGGCAATTGCGCTCTACGTGGGGTGGATGATGCTGAAGATCCCCTAACGTTCACCTCTGTGGGAGCTATGCCTCCTTTCTGCGGTGGGCGGCCGCGTGGCGAACTCGTACGCGAAGCACCCATGTCTTCCAGACCTAGACGGTGCGAAATCGAGTCCACCGAAGATCTCTGAGGCGTAGGAGACTCGTCCGTAGAGTGGCGGGGCTTTGCTGCAGGAGCAGGTGGAGTCAATGGGTCCAGAGCTTCTTCGATGTCGGATGTCATTTTGAAGATTTGCCTCCGCTGGGCGAGAAGGGCTTTGAAATCTGGTATTTTAGCTTTTTGATATTCTAGTTGCTTTCCGAGATATTTCAAGGCCGCGAGAACGGACGGATCGTCGTCAGAAGACCAAGTCGGCTGACGACGTGCAGCAGCGTGTGCTCTCATCTGGTCTTGCTCAAGCTCTTCCGACGGGTCTAGCTCTTCATCTTCGTCTAGTCCCAGATGCTCCACGTAAGATTTGGTTGCGACTGGTCTTTCGTCAAGGAATTGATATTTCGACGGCTGCACGGCAACCCATCCCTCTAGGCGCAGGGAAGCGCAAGACGCCATTGTGATGATCAATTCAGTTAGACTCAGATTCGTTTCAACATCATTCGTGAAGAATGTTCGCAGCAGCTCGAGAAGCGATCTCGAGAGAGGATCTCCTACATTCAAAGTATGAGACTTCAGATTTTGGTCCGAAGCCTCAAGCCCACAGCCTATTTCGTGAAGCTTCGCTGACGTCTCCGACATGCTCAATAAGAGGTGGCTCTGAGAGCACGGAGAGGCCTCCAATGAATACTGCACGTCTTTCAGGTAGTTGCCGTAAGCATCATCGATGCCATCTCCGCCCCCAATTTCTTGCGCAAGGGTAAGATACTCCTCCATTTCAGCATGAAACGCGCCGACTGTGCGAAGTGGTTCTACGTGCCCGGTTTGGAATATACGCAACAGAGTGTTAAAAGCGTAACCGCAATGTTGGCATAGTATACTGTTGGTAAGTCTTAAAGCTGCAACGACCGTCTGTGTATTCAAGGATTGAAGACTGGATAGTATGAGATCAGTCAGACTGAACAGCGCAGGGGTTGCCGGATCGTCTTCGCCGCTGTTAACCGCTGTTTGATGCAAGGACTGGTGTCTTCTTTCAGCCACTGGAGATCTTGGTCTTCGACCCTCAGGAAGGGCTAATAAGTAACTGAGAGTCAAGCGGATGAGATCAGGGTGGTTTACTGAATCGATCATGCGTCGAAGATACGTTAGCACCGCCACAGAAGAACCGCCGTCTATGTCGGAGGATTCCAGCAAAGTGGGATAGCTGGGCTGACTCAGCTGTGGCATAACTTTTGAGGGTTTTGTGGATCACATACAGGATCTGCTGCAGGAAGAGAACCTGGAAATGATCGATCAAAGTCTGTCTTATGTCCGTGGACCTACAGTGTTCTAGAATGTCCTGCCAGAACGTGAGGCTGGAAACAAAGGTATTCATGAGCATCTGAAAGTCCGGAGCTAAGTAGTTCTGTGCGTCCGTAAATGGGTGGCTGGCGGCGTAGTCAGATAGCGCTAGAATAGGAGGCAAATCCTCGATGCGATGGCGAATGGATAGCTTCCTTTATTAGATCAGACGAGTGCTTCCATAATGGTTAGGAAGCATACCTGCTTAGTTGGCTATACAGTGCGCCCAATCCGCTGGCCATGAGTGTAGGTAGGTCACTCTCAGCTATCCACTGCTCGAGGTCTTCGGACATGGAGGCGCATTCAAAGACGTACAGCAAGCCTGTGCTGGTCATAGCTGCCAATCAGTACTTGAAGTCCCGCCAGCAGTCTTCGATGTAATGGAAGCTTACCGTGCGAAGTCTCCAACGCGACCCTCCTGGTTGACATAATCAAGCAGCTGATAACATAGCAGGAAGTCCTCTTTCTGCGTTAGACCGATGAATTTGGACTGCTCGTCCATTGTACCTCCATGAAGGAGAAGTTTGGGATTGTGGTTGAACCAAGCTGGAAGCAGCTGGGGCTGTAACCTAATCTTAGCTGTGATCCTAAACAACAACTCCACGATGTCTGCCTCCGTTTCTGGTCCAACAACAGCATGACCGGAGCCTGTCACCCTTCGGGCAAGTGTCATCAATGATTTCGCGAATGCATCGTTGCCCAGGAACTCGTCCCCCTCCGTATCGACTAGACTGCTGAACAGAGCGATGGCTTCACGGATGGTGCCCTCATTGTGCGTCTTGCAGGCTATTTGTGAGACAACTACATATATTTGGGAGGATTCGGCATAGGACGTGCAAAGGTACGGCGGTGGGCTCCGAGATTCGTCATGGAGGAGGGTGGTGAGACGTTGCAGGCCTGATCGAATTGTGTTCGCGGCGAGTGTGTCATGGTCTATTGACGGGTTGGTTTGCCATGTATGCTTTGGTCTGTTAGCACCATGATACTCAAGTTGAATGCTTGACTTACAAGGACTTGGTTGTAGACGCGCTTGAAGCGTGCGAGGCGTTGTTGGGGAGTGCTTGTAGTCCTTGATCGCGCTGTAGGTGGTTTACCGACACCGAGCAGCCTTGTCCACTTTCAGTTGTCAGTCGGATTGTTTACAAGTAGGCGGGCTTGTGATCATTACAAAGTCCATTCAGATAAGCCAACATGGTCTCTCCAACTCTTTAAGCTTCCTGTGCGGGAGAGTGATGAATGGCACGGTACGCAACTACGCGTTGTGCAAACGAATCATATCAATAGCGCTGCAGGACTGGCATCAACGACTGGCTTCAGGGTTTTAGGATACCAATGTCCTCAGGGTTTCTCTGAGAGGGCCGTTAGAGAGGAAGCCGCTTTATTGAAGGGTATTTGTTCAAAATGCAGTATCATCTCGAGAGAGTCGAGACACTGAGCTGAAGCGCTGAGAGCGGCCTTGTCTTATTGCGGGCACATGGTTGTGTCCCGCAAACTTGGAACATCTACTAAATTACATACTACCAAACATCCCAAAACTACCTAAAGGTTGGATTCAACACCGCGAGACATGACTAGTTTATCCAGTGCACCTCTCCCAAGGCTCGCGATAGACCAAACCCAAACCATCAAAAACCTTCCTCTCGGCTTCTTGCCACGTGCGGCAGATCCCACCTACTGCTTCCACATCGACCACATCCCCGTTTGATCGATCCCGTATTCCGCTGCTGTCAAACTTCCAGCCCTTGACATTCTTCGCATACCGCCTGAGATCACGCTGGAACGTGGTCTCGCCAGACCAACCGGCAACTCCGCAGCCTACTGTGCGCCATGGTGAAATGATAATGTCCACCCGGCGATGAATGTTCGGGTTCTTGGCCTTCGGGTTTGCAGCTAGATCGGCTTCTCTCGTTGGCCAGTCGGGATCTTGCCAAACCACGAGGGCTTTATCAAGAGAATCGTAACCGTGGCCACCACCTTCCGAGCGGTAGGGCAACGTGTTCTGGTCTCTCTTGGAAGTTGTCAGGTTGAGGATCAAGGTGTGCGTAATCCAACCTTCGGTCTCCAATGAAGCGACAATGTCTGTCACCACATTGTAGGTCTTGTTCCTATCTCGATGGGAAAGGATAAGGTCAACGTCCCCGCTTTCCGCCTTGCCACGCCGGTAGCCGCCCACTATGCACATCTCAACTCCATCATCACGCACACGGCGGGCATGTTCCAAGACTTTATTAGCGATGAATTCAACTTCCGAACGCGGTATTTTCACCAAAAATTCATCGTAGTATTTGACGCCAATCTGTTGTACTCGAGTTAATATATTCCAACCTTGCTCGACAATATCATCGAGATCACGCCAGCCTTTCTCATGGTAAAACTCTCTAGCAGTCCTCTCTCCCACACCCCAAATGTCATAGAACAACCGCAGAACTTTGAATTCTTCGTCGTTTTCGAAATTTTCTACTGCCTGAATACGACCATTGTTGTTTTTCCACTCAACCCAGAGGTTCGCTATCTTGACTTCACATCCAGGCAGTAATAATATCTCCCGAGGATTGGTGATGGTGTAAGGGTAGGCTGCTATGGACGCAATGCTGGTGCTATACGCACGAACACCAATCTCGTCAGCTGTAAGGATCCGTGACAACTTGATCTTTTTGAGTTCCGCGATGAATGCAGCATTGGGTGAGGGCGCGGGGGTAGACCGTTCACAGGCGTAGATCTTGTTTTCTTTGACCCAGTCTGGCATTTCAGGAATCTCACTGCTGATCCCTTCATCATGCTCGCTTGTCGTCTGATGTAGCAACTGAGTCACGCGAGTGGACTGTTTTTCTCCATGACCTGTAGCATGGTCTCCGATTGTGTCTCCAAATCGTCGGCCATGTCTAGGGGGATACTGACTCAACCCTTCATTTCCAGATGCAGCATCAGCTCTAGCTCGTTCAAGGATCGTTTTGGACGTTTCGACGCTTTGTGGGGATCCATTTTGCTTTGTACGATGTGGCACAGGTTTCTGCACGGAGGCTGGCCGCCCTTCTGGTTCCGGAGTTTTCGGGGCTGGTTTCTCTATCGGCTTTCCTTCGTACACTAAATATTTCTCTAGAGAGAGCAGTTTTGCTGATTCGAATGAATCTTCGAGCCACTTGATCTTGATAACCTTGACTGAGTCTTCGGAACCTTCTGAATTGATAGAAGCTGCATTCTCCAAGAAAGGCGAGTTTGCCTTGGCTTTGGTTTTGGATTCTCCTTCCGATTGGGTTGAAGGATTTTCGATACGGACAACCTGCCCCTTCAAGTCGAATTCCTCCTTAGAACAATCAAGACGCCGCTTTTTCACGGGCCGCGTCTCATTGGTCTGGAGAATGCTGCGTCGCCTAGAACTCGGATCAAATGGCTCTGTCCACAGCTGTCGGGCTCGGAGCTCGAGCTGTGCGCGCTTTTTCTGTTCGACCTTGCCAAGTATCAATTTCGCTTCGAAGATATCATATGTCAGAGGGCCGCCACAGGTTGTGATTTTATCTTCAATATCGTGGAGCTCTTCAGTCGTCAAGTGTGTGGGTAGGACATAGATTGGCGGCATGGCGCTTAAATCCAAAACCTCTAATTGTTTTTGAGCTATCGGCGAATTCCTGCCCAAGGTGGCGGATGAAGCTGGCGAAGAACCTTCCCCCATTGCTTCCTTTGTACGAAGCTAAGTCAAAAAGGTTTATTATTGATGCACCAAACGGCATTCCTGGAATAAGTTATCGAGTCGGATGCCCTCTGCATCGATTGGCGATCTAAGTGTACTCGATATCGCCAAGCTGCCTTCTTTCCAAGGAAAGCGCAGCCAGCCCGGACATAATCCCATCGTTGCCGTATCAAGCGTAATAGCAAGACACAGGATACTAACAAGGACGTAAGCGTCAAGTGATAAGTAGATGGCCGAGGCTTCTGAAGCAAAGTTGGTGGACTCGGTCATGACGGGATGAATGTCCGCAACGTCACTGCTGGAATGTTATTGTATGTTCAGCCTTATCGTCAATTACCTACAAGTAGGAAAGGTAATGATTGATACGATGAATCCGCGAATGTCTCAGAACGCTAGCGAAACATACGCGTACAGTACATCACGCTAACAATCATTGTCAACGGATGCAACGAAGCAGCACGTGGGTACTTCTGTGTAATTTACACCCAGTCGCGTCACCGCAACTTCACGCGTCGATACACCAGGTAATGCGCGTATGGTGTAGCTCTAGTCCTCATATCACACACAGCAAGCATGGGATAAGGACCATTCTTGAGTCGCCCTGCCGCTGTTCGAGGCAACCCTCAGCGAGGTCCGAAGCTTGCGCCGATGTTTTTTCTGTGAGCAGGCATCATGGCCACCAGAACCCGCGCCAATGCGCCCATGGCCATTGTCGAATCTCAAGGGCATCAAGATGGCATGGCAACACTGCAGTTCAACGACCCCCTCTCGTGGCGAGTTGGTAGACCTATCTCGGTCAAAGACCTACAGGAGCGACTGGCGGCGCTGTCCAAGGAGCTGCGCAGCATGGACCAAGAAACCGTGGACAAAGATTCGCTCGCCGGCGTCGCAAAGGAGCTCGCAACGCACAACCTCCTGTCGCATAAGGATTCGGGAGTCAAGGCTTTGACAGCCTGCTGTCTGGCTGATATATTACGTCTCTGCGCTCCAGATGCGCCCTATACAGCATCACAGCTCAAAGTAGGCTTTATCATATGGAAGACCCTCAGAAGATGCTGACTTCTGAAGGATGTCTTCACACTTCTCGTAACAGTAACGATTCCTGCGCTCGCCAATCCTTCAAGCGCATACAACAGCGAGCACCTTTATGTCCTGCAATCCTTAGCTACCGTCAAAAGTATAGTGCTGCTCACTGATATTCCATCCGCAAGCCACCTCATATTGCGCCTGTTTGCCTCTTCCTTCGACGTACTCTCCGGCCCATCGCAAGAAAGCTCTGGCGAAGAACTCAGTAAGAACGTCGAATACCATTTAACGGCCATCCTCGCGACAATGGTTGATGAATGTCAGGGTCTGCCGACTGAAGTGATAGACATTATACTTGCACAGTTTCTCAGGGCCGACCCCAGGGTCGTCGGAGCGCCTGCAGCCAAAGGGAAGAAGGCGGTAAACAAAGTGGCCATGGACCATAAGCAAACAACATTAACTTTGAAACAACTGCCGCCAGCATACAACATGGCCAAGAACATTTGCAATTCCTGCTCGGAGAAGATGGCAAGATACATTAGTCATTACTTCAGTACCGTGATGGTCGACGCATCCGCTCCTCAAACGAATGGGACATCGAAGCCGAAACACAAACACTCCAGACGAGCAAAGGACATTGACGATGATTCTGAGGACGATGAACATAAAGGACTCTCGGAGGAGGACCTGAAAGAAATACACAAAGCCCATCGACTTCTTCGTGAGCTCTGGAGATCTTCTTCAACAGTCCTCCAGAATGTGATACCGCAGCTGGAAGCAGAGCTTTCCGCCGAGGATGCTCAATTGCGGGTTCTCGCGACTGAGACTATGGGAGACATGATATCAGGGATTGGGGCTGCGGGCCCACCGAAGCCTCCTTCTTTAGATCCTACCGCATTTCCTCCAGTGAACCTGTACAGTGACTCACCCAGTGTGGAGGTTTTTGATGCGCTTACAACACCATCTTCTCCTCAATCCTTTTCTCAAGCACACCCCGTCGCATATCAGAGTTACCTGAGCCGTCGAAATGACAAGGCCGCCCCCGTTAGGGCCGCTTGGACCACTGGCATTAGTAGGATTCTGATGACTTCAGCCGGCGGGGTTGGCCTGAGCCTGCACGAGTCAGAAGAGCTGGTGAAGCGTCTAGCCGAGATGTTGGAAGATGCGGATGAGAGAGTTCGACTTGCGGCAGTCAAGGCCGTAGAATTCTTCGACTTGAAGGATATCGTTCAGAAACTTGGTTCGATCGGTGGTCTCGGTGCCGAGTCATCTGTTCTGCACAAGCTCGCTGAGCGCGTAAGAGATCCGAAGCATGTTGTGCGGATAGAAGCTATGAATCTGCTTGGGCGCATCTGGGGAACGGCCGCCGGAGAACTTGCTAATGGGAACGAACTGGTCGATGCCTTCGTAGGTCGGATACCATCAAAAATCTTCGAAACATACTTCATCAATAATCTAGCCATCAATGCGCTTGTCGATGACGTGCTATTCCAGCATCTCCTGCCGTTGGGCTACCCGCCTGTCAAATCGAAGCCAAGTACTGCCAACGGGGATAGTCAGGGAATAAGGGATAGTCAGACTAGTGGCAAATCCGGCAACGCAGTATTAGACATCGACAAAATCCGTACAGAGCGCATCTTGCTACTGATAAAATATCTGGATCAACGGTCAAAGGCAGCTTTCTTCAGTTTTCAGTCTCGACAAGTGCTGCTGGCGAGATATATGAACAGCTTCCTTGCCAAATGCGAGGAGTACAACGTACGTCTTCATACCATAGATTGTGTCTGCTGCTAACCGTTTAATGCAGGGAGGCAACACTGAAACGAACGAGAAGGATGTAAAAACGCAGCTGAAAAAGCTAATCGATTTCTTTGCAAAGACGTTGCCAGACCCAGCTCGAGCTGCTGACGACTTGATGAGATTTGCCAAGCTGCATGACCGGCGAAGCTATCAATTAGTGCGGTTTTGTACTGCTGTAGAAAGCGATTACAGGAAAGTCATCAAAGCAATTGTAAGGCAAACTCTGCCGTGTCTGACCGTAATAATCGCTGTACTTATTGCTAACCGAACCACGTCTCTAGAAAGAGCTTTTCAAGCGTATAGAGGATGCACCAGGCGGTGGGTTGACTATGCTAGAGACCTTAAGACCGATGGTGCTCCGGGCTAGTAATCTGGTGTACAACAAGAGTCATGTTCCGGCTATAATGGAAATATCGAGAACGAATGAGGATTCACTCGGTGGCCCGGCTCAAGAAATTCTGAAGGAGATGTCTGCCCACAATCCGGAAGTGTTGCGAACTCACATACAGGAACTCTGCCGGGTCGTGCAGGAGCAAGCGCCAACCACGCACAGACCTAATGACCCTACAGCAGCAGACACGTTAAAAGCTTGCGTTGGTTTTGCGCGTAAATATGCCCAGGACATCACAAAGGACAAGAAATTTTACCAGTCACTGGTAGAATATGCCCTCCGTGGCGCGCCTCCTACAGCGGCAAAATACTCCATGTCCGTTCTCATGGCGGTGTCTGATCGGAAGGAGATGTATGCAAAGGACATCACAAGGCGTTGCACTAAAGGCTTTGAATACGGTGTCGCCAACTTCCTGCCGAAATTAGCAACATTAAGCCAATTAGTGCTACTAGCACCGAAGGAATCGGAGGAAGAAATTGATGCGATTGTTGACATTGCGATCAATCAAGTACTGCTTCAGGTCAGAAGACTACCGAAAGATGAAGATCCGGACTGGGAAGATAGCCCGGACGAAGAATGTGAAGCGAAGATATGGGCGCTTAAGATCTTGGTAAATCGCCTTCGATCATGCGAGGAGGGCGAGACCGTCAAAGAGATTGCAGCTCCGGTTTATAAGTTATTGTCTAGACTGGTTACCGATCAAGGGGAGTTATCCAAGGACAAGAATACCCCAAGACCTCACAAGAATCGACTGCGACTTTTGGCAGCTAAACTCTGTCTTAAGTTGAGCGCCCAGAAGCGTTTTGACGCGATGCTTAAACCTCAAGCGTTCGACAATCTGGCTACCGTCGCGCAAGACCCGCTGTTCCAAGTTCGCCGTGGATTCATCAAGGCACTCGAAAAGTACCTTAATCAGAATAAGCTTTCCCAGCGGTTCACAGTCATTGCTTTCCTTCTTGCTTATGAGCCTAATGAACGGCTTAGAGAAGAAACGATTAGATGGCTGCGCTCCCGTTGCCTTCAGCTCTCACAGATTAATAGCACCGCCATGGAAAAGCTTTTTGTACGCTTCATCAGCTTGCTAGCGCATCATCCGGACTTTTCAACTACTGCTGAGGATCTTTGTGACTTCATTCGCTATATTTTATTCTACCTCAAGTGTGTCGCAAATCAAAACAACATTTCTTTGATCTATCACATGGCGCAGCGCGTCAAGTCCGTTAAGGACGCCGTGAAGCCAGAGGAGAGTGAAAATCTCTACTATCTTTCCGACCTTTCTCAGGCTGTCATACGCAAATTCGAGGACTTGCGTGGATGGTCAATTGAAATGCTACCGACGAAAGTGTCTCTCCCTTCCGATCTATTCGCGCAACTGCCGAATCACGATGCAGCGCAAGATATTGCTATGAAGCAGTATTTGCCTGAGGAGGTTGTCGACAGGATGGATGAGCTTGTAAACCTGACCAACAAAACCAAAAAAACAAAAAAGGTACGATTTTTTTTGTGTTGACTTTAGTGGCATCCACGTTCTAACAATCACAGCGGAAATCCGATTCTGCCGATCACGGCGAGAAGAAGCGAGCCAAGACTTCAACAACTGCTTCCAAATCGAAGTCGGTCCCTATACGGAAATCGACTAAGGTGTCGAGTACTCCTAAGTCCAAGGAAGCCCGGGACAGCGATCCTCTTCCCTCAAGCGAACGGCGACGTAGCAACCGCCAAGGTGGACGCAAGAGTTATGCAGAGCAAGACGACAGCGAAGATGATGCAGAAATGCAGATGTGGGATCAGGGTTCTGACGATGAAGGTTCAGAAGATGCAAGCCCTCATGCGGGTGTTTCACCAAACGGATCGAACAAAGAGAATCGCAGCAGCGACAGGAAAGCAACGAAGCCAGCACAGAATGCTAAACCTGTGGTCAACGGGAGGAAGAATCGAAGGCGAAAGGCGACAACCCCTCCAGACAACGTCTCCGACGAGGAGTTGTCCGATCCGCCGGACTCAGATGAGGGAGGCTGAATCGGTAGCGCACGGCTTATATTTAACATACTTTGTGGTGGTTTTGAGTTTGTCAGGATTGTGATACCCCAGCACGCGGCGCGATATTATATCTCTAGCTGAAACAGGCCTTAGCATTCGAGCCATCGATGATTCCCAGGAATAGCGGGCGTGGATTGGGTTTATCACAGCGCTGCTGTGTTAGGTGTCTGTTCTTGCTGCAGATGCAGCCTCTACCCTCTAGCATGCTTGCGAGGAGCATGCAATACTTTTGTACATAGCCGGATCAACTACGCAGGATAGTTCAAGTCATCCATCTGAAACTCAGGAGGGACACGGTGAACTAAGCTGTGTACGCTGCTACCGGTCTGTCAAACATACGCTAGGCTATGCCGCTGTGCAAAAGTGTTTGAATGCCTGCTAGAGTCCGTCTGTCTAACAAGCACTCCAGCTCCACAGTCCCAGCACCCTTTCTATATCTCGGACTTTCCCTTCTCTCCTGCCCCTTTATGGTCCTCTAGCCCAACATGCTCCACCCCGTCCACCCACAAAGCCCCCAAAGCGCAAACTGGCACAAAAAGAACCACCCCCCCACACTCCTGCCCTTCCCATCCTGCTTATCCGCCCTCGTATACCCCCACGCATACACCACCCGTCCCACATTCCACAACATGCCCAGCACGCTCGCCGTGACCGGATACTTGACCCCAGCAATCAGCACCGCGGGAAGGGTCAGCATGGCGTTCTCGATGAAGTTGGCGTGGGCGCGCTGGGCGCAGTTGAGGAGGTAGAGGGCGCGTTTTTTGTCGGGGGAGGGCGCGGAGACGATTTGTTCGGGGGAGGCCATCCATTGGGGGTGGATTATGCCGGAGGCTTCGCGGTATGGCTGTGGGTGGAGAGGGAGGGTGTTAGTTTGGAGATTGTTTGGGTTTATTGAGTGTAGTCTGGCGCCTTACAGCGGTGCGGAAGGCGTGCCACATGCCGACTAGGAAGCTGGCTGTTGTGGTGAGGACGACGTAGCTGTGAAGTTATTAGAGAGAGCTGGAATTCCGGATTCGAACGAAGGGGGTGGGAATTACCCGTATTCATTGGGGACTTGTAGGATGACCACCATGGTGTTATCCTGTAATATCTTCGAGAATTGAAAAGCGAGTGTGTGTTTAGCCTTGAGTAGGTAACGAGTGAGTTGAACAGCGTTTTCAGAAAGCAATGTTCAAAAAGTTTGGTCGAGAGAGGAGTTTCCCCGGAGAGTAGGGGCCGGAGCTAGCGCCGGGCCGCCATGACGATATTTGGAAGGAAATATATGGGCAACTTTGCTCCTGCACTTTAATAAGCAATAACTATCAGGGCATGGCTTAGTTGTTGTGAGGTGTTCAGTATTGGTGTGACATACTGAGAAATACGAAGAATGACCATGCAAAGAAACAAGTGCCGAGCGAAGCAGCATCTGCGGCCTACCCACGCCGCTCAGTATTACTACCACGCTAAAGAATTCAACGGAAGCAATCTGCTCCACTCAGCTTTGATTGCCTTGTAGCTACGGAAGGCTGCCCTAATCCGGAAATAAGCGACTATCAAGAGTTCATAGAAACAACTGCTAAGCTGTAACATCTACTGTAAATATAGCCCGCCTGAATTCGAAGCTATCTATTTCCTCCGGCATTTATTCCGGGCCATCTATGGTTATACTTGGAAGTTGGAAAATCCCTAAAACTGTAGGACTGCGTGAGACCTGTGGACATTACACGATGTGGCGTACTAGGTCCAGCCGCGAGCTTCTGAACCATTCCGGACACCGTTGATCCTGGTGTCTATGAAGCGGGCCATGGCCGACGGGTGACAGACATGACCGGGACTGACGAGCTTGGTCTGGAATTGTCAAAGATTGGGACTAGGAGTAATTGGCTGGCGGTGAAACATTGCCATCAGGGACTGGCCCGGCGGGAGTAACGCAGAATGCGAAGCCAGCCAACATGAGGAAGGGAAGGTTCAGATGCCGAATGGAGGCACGCTTCATAAACCGATACTGGCATTCTACCTAAACTTCATATTGAACTCTCCCTAACCGAGCTCATGGACATACTGCGGCGGCCCTAATGACACTACCAGGACCGGGCCTGCGGGACGGTGCCCTTGCATGAGCACCACCCGCCTTTTCAGGACCTATCTCCGTCATTGCGCATTAAACCGTCCAAATGTCTCGTATACGTCGTCAGACGTTTGTCATTACTATCAAGGCGTCGCAACTGCCCCGCAGTCCTCTTGCTGCACAGCAATGATGGGCCCGCTTCTTCAAAGGCCCTGCCAAAGTTCCCCAGCCTGCAACGGCAGCAAAACTCCTCCCAGTTCATCACTGCAGCAAAAGCTCCTTGGGTCAGCTCCAGGCCAGATACAATGCCTAACACGGTTCCGCTAAGGCTGAAAGATGACGAGACGCCTATCTTTGAGGAAGAAAGAGAAGGTTGGAAAGGGTACATAGAATGGGAATTGTATCCTGAGAAGCAGCGGAAAGCACGAGCTCTCTTATCCTTGTATGAGTTTGACGATGTATAACAACCCACCCTCCTATATGCATGCTATAATGTATGGCGCTGACACTGAGCTAGCCACCAGAATTCCAGTTGAAGCCACTCCCAACAACCAACCCCATCCTCGAAGGCGTCCGATGGAAACAGTACCACGCCGCGCTGGGAGCGCCCATCAAAGACTTTCCAGACATTAGCTGGGAGTACGTCCAGAAGGAGAAAGCAAAGGATATGATCCATGTCTTGGAATTCCCCTACAACGGTGAACCTCCTAGGGTACGGTGCATTACTGCATCTGCATTACGGGCATATTCTTAACGCTTCAGGTAGGGGCGTCTTGTAGACACGGAGATAACGAACAATGAGGACTTCTTCGTCCGCAATCATGGAGGTGTACCGGAGATCGATGCGAACCAGTACTTCTTCGATGTCGGCGGCTTGGTCAGATCTCCAAGACGTATCACTTTCGTAGAGCTACAAGACGAGACGATCTTCCCTCGCGAGACTAGGGTTGTGACACTGCAATGCTCCGGAACCAGGCGTCTAGAGCAGATAAGTCAATATCCAGGCGATGGCGACGAGTTGATCAATGCTCCGGTATGACGAACCCATCACTATCCCCGTCCCCAAGCTGTTGCCAATAAGCATGTCTAGTGGAGCGAGGGTGCGATAGGCACGGCAAAGTGGACTGGAGTGAGCCTGAAGAAAGTCATCAAATACTGCGGCGGAATCCAAGACGAGGCCCATGATGTCGAGTTTACCGGCGCCGATACCTACTTCAAGAAAGCCCATGTCTACAACTACGTCGTCTCTGTCCCCTGGAGGAAGGTCAAGGCGCATGAAGTACTACTTGCTTGGGAAATGAACGGCAAACCGCTACCTAAGATCCACGGCTACCCGCTTCGAGTCGTGGTGTTTGGGTACATTGGCGCGAGGTATGCATTCTCCCACCCATTTCCCTGTACTGGAAATCAGAGCCTTGCTGACGTTACTGCCGCAACTCAGGAGTTGCAAGTGGCTCACCCGCATCAACGTCCTCGCCTCACCCTCTCCCGCACCCGTCCAGAAAAAAGAGTACCTCTACTACACCCCGCAAATCGGCAAGCAGAACGCAGTCTACAGCAACGGCTTCTCCATCCAAGACATGCCCGTCTCTTCCGCCATCATGTCGCCTGTCAACATGGACCAGATCATTCACGACGGACATATCCCTATGCGCGGCTGGGCGTATAGCGGAGGCGGACATTGGCCGATAAGGGTGGAGGTCTCAGGGGATGGAGGCAGCATATGGTATGAGTGCCCGTGGGAGAGGTTGAGTAAGAAATATTTCCATGCGTGGAGGCTGTGGAGTATTGATTTGCCGGTTGATGCGGAGGGGTGGTTGGAGTTGTGCGTTAGGTGTTGGGATAATGCGCTGAATACGCAGGTCAGTCCTCTCCCTTATGCTTCGCCTACGAGCAATTCACGGGCTCCGGGTCAGTCTTTTTAGACAGATGCTAACGAGTCGCCGTCATGAAATAGCCCACGTACGTACGATCAGCGTGGAACTGGGACCTCCACGTCACCTCCTCGTGCCACCGCATCAAGGTCTACAGCATCAACCGAAGCAGGCCGGAGACGAGGGAGCGGGTGGATTGGTTGATGAGTAAAGGGATCTCCATCACGCCGATCACGAAGCCGATACCGATTGATTTGGAGGATGACGAGCACTATGACAAAGTTATGAAGGCAAGCGGCGGGAGGGATCCAGAGGAGTAGATAATGTTTGCTTGGTCGGCTTTTGTGTTAGCCTAAGGTTCCTATAACGGAGCTAGCTGTCAGCGTCGGAAAAGGCTTGTCTTGGGTAAGCGTCGCCGATGTGTATCTCAATGATACTCGATGAGATGTTCCTGAGCGCTATACTTAGCAGTACGTCTAGGGTGTTGATTTCTCACTTCCTGAGCGCTATACTTAGCAGTACGTCTAGGGTGTTGATTTCTCACTTCCTTAGATATTCTGATAATATCAAGCGCTCAAAGCGTAAAGCGGGGGTGCGCCGAAAAACCTCAGCTGTCAATTATGCCAAGACTGTCGTTGTCATACAGGAGCTATCCGAGACTAATTCATTCTAATTCCTGACCAGCCACATTGAACACACGTTCTACCAGTAGGTATAGACTTCTATTCATATATAGCTATTAAGGCGCGTATATAAGAAGCAGTCGAAGCCTTAGAGACTAGCGTCTATACTAAAATCACCCATGCTGCCAATAAATATAATATACTATATAAGTGCCTAAAGAAGCGGTATAGCGGCTATAGATCCTATTTAACTAGGCCTATAATAAACTAGAAGCTTTAAAACTACTAGGAGGATATACTCTATTAAATAAATAGATAAGTATCACGATCCTAATCTAAGACTAAGGGCTTAGAGTTATATTAGACCTTTTAGAGTTATATTAGTCCCTAGTTATATTAGAGTTTTCACTCTACTTTATATATTCTAGCTTTCTCTCTCTACACTTCGTCTTATTAATATCCTTAGGGTTAGTTCTAGGTTAAGTAATTAAGTTACTACCTTACTACTAGGTCTAGAGGACCTAGTCTCGGTATTATCTATACCTTACTACTAGCCCTAAGGGGTCGATCCCTTATAATAAGCTTAGTCTATCTATTATATAGTGTATAGTTATATAGGAGGTAAATATAATCCTATAAAACGCCTATATCTATAATAAAGACCCCCCCCCCTACTATTAGCACTAAATAGGTGAAATACTTCCTTAAATAATACCTAGAATTTATAAAGATAAAGTAGAAATCTATTAACTTAAACTAAAAGCTAGTATATTTAAAAGAGGATATTAAAAAGTAGTTTAAATAGTTTAAAAAGGCTTATATATAGGATAGAGTTTATAAAGTAGATATTTAGAATATAAATAAGATAGGATTTATAATTAGTATTAGTAAGGAGTAGTAGATTATTATAAAGGCTATTAATAAGAATAAGCGTAATTAGATTCTAATAGATAGCTATTATAATTAGGTTATATTAATTAAAGTAATTAATATATAGGGTGAGGCGCTAACCGTCTATACTAATTCTACTAGGTACTTTATTACTAGAAGCCTACTATATTAAGGACTATTACAGTCTAAATAAATACCTCTTTACTATCTCTAAAATTAGCTATACTAATAATAAACTATACTTTATATAATTAAAGTACTTTAAGAAATATAGTACTATATAGTAGAAGGGTACCTAGTAGCTACTTCTATTTAATAATTATTAAGGTTAGTAGCTAGGTAGCCTAGAATCCTAGACTAGAATATATATTAAGGTTAGTAGCTAGGTAGCCTAGGGACCTAGACTAGGATATAGAATAGATATAGAGACTATAGATTATCTATAGGTAATACCTAGCTAGATAGATAAGATAAAGTGTAGAGAGAGGAAGCTAGAATATACGAGTTAGAGGGAAAACCCCTTATAAGCTTCCGGCCCTCAGCCTAATAATAATCTAGACCCTAAACTCCTAGCCCTAATATTAGATTGTGATAGTAGGCCCCCTCTAAAGGCCGAAGCTCCTATAAGGCCTTAGAATTTTTATAATTTAGTTTAGACCTAGAGTTGAACTTAGAACCTCTTAGTTTTATAGCCTTAGGCTTAGGTTTAGTAGTAGTAGCTCAGCTATAGCTTAGGTATAGCTTGACTTTTTAATTTTATATAGGGAAAACTTATAATAACTATAACTTGGCTGCACCTGCTTAGAATCTTTTATATCCTATATAAAAGTTATAGAGCTTAGAAAGCTCTATAAGTTTTATATAGAAAGTTAAGCTTTATATTGCACGGTTGCGGCGTAGTGATTAGAAGTATATTTTGCACGCAGTGGGCGCTCCGGGAATCTACTATATAGCAGCGCTGGCTATAGGCTCTATAGGTATAGGTGGTTCTAATCTTTGAAAAATTATAACTCCTTAACGAGCGCTCGAACAGATTTATAATATATTATAAAGTTATAGAGCTTAACGAGCTCTATAAGTTTTATATAGAAAGTAAAATAATAGGGGTTCTAGTTATATAGATCTAGCTGCTGTAGTTCCTAGAGACCTAGAGTATATCTTATACTTTATAAACTGGTAACTAATAAGTGTCTCTAGTATAGTAGTTAAGCTAACCTATTAGTACCTAATAGCTAGAGGTATCTAGATAGGGGAAAGTAGTATTTAAGGCCTAGGATCTAGCCTATCCTAGGAATAGGGTCTAGGGCCCTATAGGCAAGTACCTTAGTATATAAGCTATATAGGGTTATAGCTCCGCCTTACTACTTATAGAGAATGCCCCTAGTGCGCCGGGGAAGGGAATCTAGCCTTTAGCTAGTAGTACTAGGTCTAGTGCTTATATAGCATTCTAAGACCTAAAATTTAGATAACTATTAGGGTTATCCTATAAGTAAGGTAAGGCTTAAAGCTTTACTACTTGGTCTCTTACTAAGTTCTTTTAGTCCTAGATAGGTATAGTAATATTCTTTTTATCCTAGGAGATATAGGAATTAGTCTATATATAGTTTTCGTAGGTATCTTTTATAGAATTCTTAGACTAAGTCTTAATAGTTACCTAGGCACTTATATAGTTCCTAGGTAGGTATTTCCTAGCCAATCTACTTAATATAGTATAGAGTATTACGTCTTTATCTTTTACTATCTAGAATTTCTTAGACTTTAAACTCCTCTTAGCCGTCTGTAATAATAGGAGGTGGTGGTAGATTTCTCTAGCCGGGAAGCGGATCCTCTATAGCAGGTTTTAGAAGACTAATATAGAATATATTATAGATTTCTATAGATAGTAGTAGAGTAAGTTAATAAGCTATAGAGCTAATAATCTTAGTTACTAGAAACGGTCCGTGGTGTTTCCAATCTAGTTTCTATAATAGGCGTTCTATACGGATATTCCTACTATCTAGCTAGATATAATCTCCTTCTTTAAATATAGAAGATAGTATATATAACCGGTTTGCTTGATCGACTTAGTTTACTTAGACTAGGGAAATTTCTTCATGTAGATATTCTAGGAGTTTATCTATTCTTTCTTAGAATATATCTATAGTAACTAACTATACTCTAGTATATCTATCTTCTTAACGTGGGGTTTCTAGTTTAAAACCTAGGCGTGGATAGTATCTATAATTTATAAAGAAGGGTGTAGTCTTGATACTTTTAGATAAGGAATTATTCTAAGCGAATTCAGCTATTAGTAACTAGTCTACCTAGTCGTCTTATAAATAGGGAACGTAGCTCCTTAGGTACCGTTTAATATCTTAGTTTATATATTTAGTCTAACTATCTATCTATAGATAGTAGGCTA